>JACXGM010002660.1:27546-45770 GCA_016801145.1 Umbra pygmaea | reverse complement strand
ATCTTCCCTGTGAACTACAGCTTCCCTGGTCTTGCCTCCTCAGAACTACATTTCCCATATCCTGGACTCAATCAACCAAATTCCATTCACCTGCTCTCACCCAGTCCTATATATGACACACACACACCATTGCCTCTTCGCGAGGTATTGTAAGTACTGTTTCCTTATTTACTGAGCATTCTAATTTCTATGTTGTTGTTCCGGTCTGACCTCTGCTTTAATTTTGGATTGCTCTGCCTTGGATTTACCTTTGTACCTTTGCATACAATATCTTGGATTGTTATTCTGGACTGACCCCTGCATTGCTTGTTGAGATTCTGCCTTGGATTATCCCATGTACCTTAGCCCATACATTGTATGGTTATTCTGGCCTGACCCAGGCATAGTTTGTTTTCGTCTTTTGCTGCCTTGGTTGACTAATTTACTCTGAGAAAATAAACATTATTGTTCATTTTTAACTTTTGGGAGTTTGATCATTTACAGAGGAGTGAACATTACAGTCAGATGAAATATGCTAATTCTTTGAGATAGTAATTTTGGGTTTTCATGAGCTGTATGCCAAAATCATCAGTATTAAAACAATAAACTGCCTGATGATGAGCAATTAGAACAGTTAAATGTTGTAGAGGGTGTTGTTGAAATCCAAAATGCAGAACTTCCCTATATTGAGCTGCACTTTGGAAACTATACAAGACATGATATAACACTGCCTTGCCAAACAGTAAATGGGAGTATCCAACTTATCTCTGTGCTACCCCAAGCCGATGCCCAGGCCAACAACAGCTAGACTGGGGTAAATAATTTAGGTATAGACCCAAAAGAAAACCGTGGAGATGGTGGTGAGAGTTAATAATCGCTCTGTGGAACCCTCCGGTAGACTTAAGTCATCTCTGCAAAGAACAAATGAAATAGTCAGACGTATATGTATATGTCCAAACCTAAACCACTCTACAAAGAGGTGAAGGACTACATATAGGATCCGCTTGCAAGAGGGTGGATGGAAATATCTAAATCCCCTTATTCATCCCCAGTTGTCTGTGTCCGTAAGAAGGATGGAACAGTGAGGCTATGTATTGACTACAGGCAGTTGAATCAGAAGACTATTTCAGATCAACCTCCACTGCCACAAATTCAGGACCTCACTGACACTTTAGGCGGTAACAACTGGTTTTCACTTTTAAACCAAGGAAAGGCCTGTCACCAGGGATTCATCGTGGATCGCTCTCGACACCTGACTGCATTCATCACGCCTTGTAGGCTGTATGAGTGGGTGAGGATCCCCTTCAAATTGACGAATACCCCAGCTGCATTTCAGAAATGCATGGAGGAAATGCTGAGCATGCTACGTGATGAGTGTTGCCTACCCTACCTGGATGATGTCCTATGCTGTGCCAAAACCTATGAAGATCACGTGGGTGGAGTTTGACAAGTGCTAAAAACTCTTTGTGGCCATGGTTAGTCTTGGCTGAGGGAGTACGGATCAATCCAGAAGATTTGGAAGCAGTTCTCAGTCTGAAAGAGAAGAGACCCAGTATCATTGGTGAGGTACGCCAGCTCCTCAAGTGCTTGAGCTACTATCAAACCTACATTAAAGACTTCTCCAAAATTGTAAAACCACTGTACAAACTCCTCCAGGTGAATACTACTGAGACAGAGACACCTAGAAAAATTCTTAACAGAGAGAGAAGAGAGGAAGCCAGTTGCCATCAAGGTCTCCTGTGGACCTAAGAACATCAGAGTGTGGTAGATAGAGTGGTAGATATGTTAGACAGCTCCCCTATACTGGCATATCCAGACTTCAGCTTGTCTTTCAAATTGTATACTCATGTATCGGGTGAAGGTCTGGGAGCCGTGCTCTACCAATGTCAAGATGGGAAGTTGAGGGTTATCGCTTATAAGTCTCAAACACTGACGACAGCCGAGAAAAACTATCATCTGCAATCTGGGAAACTTGAGTTCCTGACGTTGAAGTAGGCAATCTGTAAGAAGTTCAGGGAGTTCCTATACTATCCTCCAAACTTCACAGTCTACACCAACAACAACCCATTAACCTACATTCTAATCTAATTCTAAGTTAAATGCTGTTGGTCACCCCTGGGTGGGAGAGCTAGACAATTTAATTTTTTAAAGATATACTGTAAACCTGGAAAAACCAATGCGGATGCAAACAAACTGTACCGGTATCCTCTTGATGAGGAACTATCACGTGAGGTCATTTGAGCAGCGTGGCAATTAGAGGTGTTGAAATTAATCAAATAATCGATGCATCGCGATGCGGACATGGACGATGCTGCATCGATGCAGTGGCCGACCATAATTGATTATAACCAATGATGTTGCTCATTTTAGTTTTCCAGCTGCAGAATAAACATTAAAATGAAAAATAACATTTTCTGTAGCCTAACCCATTTAATCTAGACCTATGATAGACTCGAGTAACTGATTAGACTTATTTTCCGGACGCCTGAAGCTTGAAAAGTGCGTGTGTGCGCTGTGTAAATAAAAAAGATTGTTTATATCTTACTACATGTATTTTTGGATGAAAACATGACCATATGAAGTAATATAGAAAACTGTATTATATTGAACTATACAGTTACTTAATGCACTCTGTCAATTCAAATATCCTATATGGTTTTAATAGAAAAATTTATTTGACGCATTGTGATGCATCGTGATGCATCGTGATGCATCGAGATATCGAATCAAATCGAATCGCTGACATGATAATCGTAATCGAATTGAATCGGGAGATCAGTGAAGATTCACACCTCTAGTGGCAAGGATGCCATGCAATGCAAAGGAAGGAGATTCCCTGGGTGGCCATCATGAACTTGATGTCCACAAGTAAACTAGAAGAATTCTCTACCTGTGATCCACCATTGACCAAGGTAAACTGAGTACTACCCAGAGAGAATATTCTGCAATTGGGGAAGTACTCAGACTCAAAGAGAAAAACAGGACTCTGACGAATGATGTAAGACATCAGGTGAGCAGCATCCCTAAGAAACTCTTGCATGAGTGGAGCAAGCTTTACATGGAAGATGGACTGAAAGACCAACCTGAGGAAACATCTAGTCCTGCCAGGGTGATTCAAACAGGTGGTTTTGAAGCATCTCCATGATGACATGGGTCATGTGGGGGCAGCAAGGGTCATCAATTTGGCCAGGGACAGGTTCTATTGGCCATTCATGAAGAATTACTTTGAAGAATATGTGACCAGAAAATGTCCCTGTATCAAACAGAAGAAACCAACCACCCATGTAAAAGCACCAATGAAAAATATCAACACCACTTCACCTTTTCAGCTTGTTTCCATTGACTATCTTCATCTGGAACCTAGTAAAGGGGGATTTGAAAACATCCTGGTAGTGGTGGATCACTTTAGTGGTGGATCAATTTTGATCTCCACATTCTCACTGTCTGTCCGAAAACAATGTAATCATGTGTTGTCATTCATAGCAGTTAGGCAGTCAGTTTTATTTAGGAATGGATGAAATATTCTGCTTTTTAAAACTTTAATTGTGTTTTCACATGGAAAGAAAATACCTTGCTATTGTTCAAGCTTTTAGAATGGATTGTTTTTTGTGCAGGCCTATCCGAACAAAAACCAGTCAAGGAAAACAACTGCAGAGAGAATCTTTAGTGAGTTTATCCCACATTTTGGATATCCATCCAAATTACATCATGACAAAGGATGTGAGTTTGAGAACGAACTCTTCGTAACACTACGCCAACTGTCAGGTGTGGGCCATTCAAGAACAACATATTATCACCCTCAGTGGAATCCGGCTGAAAGACTCAACCAAACTCTTCTACAGATGCCGAGGTCACTCGAGGAGAAGGAAAAGGACAGGTGGAAAGAACATATAACTATAACTGTACCAGACAAGAGGCAACTGGTTACTCCCAATTCTACTTGTTGTATGGCCGGCATCCCCACCTACCAGTTGGTCTATTGTTTGGATTAGGGACAGTAGGAGATCGGGAGTTGCCACAATGCTATGCAGAGAAGTGGGCTAAAAAGATGAATGAGGCATACAAGATAGCTTCTGAGAATAGCAGGCAGTCAACTGCAAAGGGCAAGTAGTACTATGACCTGCAAGTGAGAGGAGCAGTTCTTCAGCCAGGAGACAGAGTTCTTGTGCACAATATGAATGAGAGAGGTAGCCCAGGAAAATTAAGATCCTATTGGAAGAAAACCATCTACAAAGTAAAAATACAGCCCAGTATATAAAATTCAGCCAGAATCTGGCAAAACCCAAATACGGATTCTACACCAGAATATGTTGCTGCTGGTAATTGATCTTCCAGGAGAGTTACCACCACAACCAACACCAAAGCCATTGACTGAATCACAGAAAAAAACAAGGAAAGTAAGAGTAAATCATGAAGGGCGAGAACTGAGTGCCGATACATTGGATGAAGAGGAAGACAGAAGCACACCATACTGGCTGAGATTTGGAAGCGATCAAGTACTGCAGATTATTAAGACTGAGGGACTGATTGGACTTGACAAACCAGGGCTAAAGAAAAACCTGTAAGAAGAGAGTCTGTAAAAGAAGGGTGCAGTGCAGAGATGAGAGAAGCTAGACCAGAAGAGAAATGAGACTCCGATGGCAATGATTTCCCAGCTCAATCTGAATTGTCTGGTGTGGAAAGTGACCATGGTCAAGAGATGAGGATCAGGTTACCAGAAAAAAAAGGTGCTATCGTCACCTCAAGTTGTTTGAATGACCAACCAAGAAGATCCATAAGGGAAAGAAGACCTAGACAAATTCTGACATTATATGTTAGGAAAGGAGCCATTACGTTTTGTCAGTGAGAGTGTGATGCACACAAAAATAGAAAAAAAAACATGTACACCCACTAGAAGCATGATCACATTTCTTTAGGAGTTGCTACACTCCAAGACTTAAATCAGAATAGCATTGGGGAATTGCACTATTCACTTGCGACGCTAGGTGGAGTAGTCCAAATTCAGGACATCTCAATCAACAGATTGATAGTAGTGAGTGCTGACTTCATTTTTCTGTAGTAAAACAGAAAGCATGCAAATCACAACTAACATTGTCCTTGTGTTTTCTCCATCCAAGACCAGTAACAGTAGCAGTTAGCTAGCTTGTAGCTTAGCTGCAGTTCATCATGCTGTTAACCTTCATAGCCTACCTTCTTTAAAGGACAATTCCGGCGCAAAATGAACCTAGGTGTCAATAACACATGGGTACAGAGTTGACCGTTCTTAGGGATATGTGGCCAGTTTTGTGGCCAGTTTTAGTGCAAACTGATAATTACCTTACAACGCTAGTTGTAAGGGCATATTTGAAGTAAAAATAAATCTATATTTTATAACACTCCAAATAGCTCCACACTTACATGGTAGCATAATGAGCGTCACTACATGCAAACCAACGCATACATGCAAACCAAAGCATTGAAAAATATAGTTTAAAAAACCTTACCTTATACAGGCGCCATCTTGGCAAAAGAGTCTTGACCAGTCAAACCAAAACGCCGTACTACGTGAGCTGAACTGCGACTTGGAATCTCCCATGCAGAACACTATTATGCCAGCAAAGTCAGATTTTTGTTATAGCGCTCGTTTTAATTCACTGCAATAATCATTGTTAATTCATTATAAAGCTAGTAAATTTTAACCAAATGCAATTGTATTCCGAGTAAAGAAACAATAAAACTATATGATAGCAAAGAAATTATAAGTTCATGTATTTAATAACGATTTTATAAAAAAAATGTCCAAATACATTGTACACACTATTTGAATGAATATATTGTCAGTGTCTCATGTGAAAACATGATTACATTTGAAAAAAAATCCCTAAAGCCTATTTTATCCAACAATAGATTAATTTTAGCAACACATGAACACATTACCTACGCAATGAATTAAAACAGATTATTGTAAATTATGAGCGCTGTTCTTTTAAAGTTAAAAACCGAGTTAGTGTTGCCAGGCATGGTCCGTTGTTTCTGGAAGAAAGCAGTGAGCGCATTGTAAGAGAAGCACTAAATGCAACAGTGATAGGCAACTACTTCCACAGGATATACAGTAAAGAGATTGTGGATTATTCAACCGACAAACCCTTTCTTTTTGATGGACGTCGTTATCTTTTCGAGCCGGAATATACGGACGAAGAGCTGCAGGAGCTCCGTGCAAGGGCTATTGTGAAACTACAGACACCGAACCGGAGTGCATGTGTTGCATGAAGTGAAACCTGTTGCATCGCGACACCCAAGAGATGCAGTGTTTTGTACAGTCTGAAGATTTCCCCTCTCTGATAAACAGGGCTGTACTTGAAACTTTTTTCCATGTTCCTAAAATAAGTTGGAAGCGGCTACCCATACCTGAGGGACCAGATCGACAATTATCCACCGAGTAAGTACTATCATGTTGTTTTACGTCGGTGCGTTTATTTGATATATTGAGCAAATTGTGTTTGGTTCGACTGGTCGAGACTCTTTTGCCAAGATGGCGCCTGTATAAGGTTTGGTCTTTTAAACTATATTTGTTATAAACTGTCTGTACACTTACAACATTCTCAATGCTTCAGTTTGCATGTAGTGACCCTCGTTATCCTACCATGTAAGTGTGGAGCTATTTGGAGTGTTATAAAATAGTGATTTATTTTGACTTCAAATATGCCCTCGAAACTAGTGTTGAATGTGTTATTGACACCTAGGTTCATTTTGCGCCAGAGTTGACCTTTAAAACCTGTTATAAAACAACAACTAACAACAACTTCTCATAATCCAAAGTAAAAACAACCCACTTACTAATTCTTCTTATTTACTTTGATTAATCCATATCGTAAAAAAACTGAGGGTAGTCTTCATAATTAGTTTTCTTATTCCTTATTCACAGTTTTCCATATCGTGAAAACTGTGGGTAGTGATAATAGGGATTGAATGTTTAAAACCACCCTTAAAGTTTGTAAAATAACGTACTGTGATTGGGTTGTAGAACACGTACTGTGATTGGGTAAACTTTGCACAATTTGGATTGGATGAAATCATAGGTGTACTCCTACAGTACATGTAATAAATAGTACAACATTCTAAAAATGAACAATGTTAGACTGAAAAATTTATCGCTTAAGAACTACGATAAAAATCTAGGCAACTTCAGATTCATCTCTTACATATTACAAAAACTGTTTACATCAGGTGCACATTTGAGAAGGCAGCTTGTCAGGAAAATATTGCTGCACTTGACAGGTGTATTATTACTTTGTGAACTTTTAAACTGAATTATCATCTGCATAATCAGCCTTGTGTTTAAACATGTAAGTTTGTAACCAGTGTTGTATGTATATTATATTTTACTGGCCATCATCCCGTAAACAACCCAAAGTCGGTTATTAAATTTCCCAGACATATTTTTTATTGTCCCCGGGATGATGGAACGCTGTGTATTTGGAGCCCTGCATCAATCTGCCAGACACCTGGCATGTGCTCCGCAATCTTTTTTTTACATTTCCTCTAGGCCAAAACCTATTATAGACTGCCACCTGCTGCTCAAATTATTCAAATACATCTGAGATGTGTATATCTTTCCTAGTCATTATGAATGGAGAAATTCATCGCTTATAAACTGTAATAAAAAACTAGATGCCCTATTAATTACAAATCCACAAGTGCAGTACTTGGCACTTGGATGCAGATTGTGCCCCTGGAATGTAATCTATATTGTTAAAACTGCAGATGGTGAAAAGTTGCACATAGTAAGGAGGAGAGTAATAATGATAATAATAAAAAAATGAATAACAATATTGATTTTGTTGCACAATCAATAATTAAAATGTATAGAGGTGGATGTCCGCCAGATATTCTGATATGTTAAAATATGAACTGACATCTTTTTCATCCAATCAAAGGATCCGAGAATGAACGTAGCTTTACGTGATGTAGAACTGCAGTGTTGAGTTGGTAACATTCCAAACACAGGCAAATGAAAAGACCTAAAAATATGTAATATAAAAAAGGTTTTTGAAATTATTATTTTTTTAATGTTAGGCTGTTTTGCGCTGCACACTTGCACCCAGCACAAACAGAGATCATAGATGTAGTGCAATTGTAGAATTCCTACATGTCACTGATGTGAGAGTGCCAGGAAAAAGCAGGAGGCATCAAAGAAGATGATAAGAAAAAGTACTTGAAGGCACCAGGTACAGTGTAGAGACGTTAGTCATTATTTATTTAACCTCACCTGTTAATTTAAATCATGCTTGTGGTTAAGGTACCTGAGGTAATTTACCTCAATCCACGCAACAAACTAGTTAGATGCACTGGGACAAATCGATAGCTAGAAAAATGTACTGTCTTTTTTTCTGCATGGAAAAATGTGCAGTCTTTAACAATACACAATGTTAATGATGACATGTTAACATCTAATTAGCCTAATACTTGATCAGTGATTACATTACTTGCCTCCATTGCTCCCTGTGTACTGAATATAGTTGTAAAATGATTCACCAGAAAAGATTAACTATAACTTTATATATGTAACAATGTTCATGTTTGTGACCACACACACTCAGGTTTTACATGACAATACATAACATATACTGTACATCAAATTATACAAAATCAAGCCAGTGCAATTAATATAGAAAAATGTTATTACAATCCTGAACTGAACACCCTACTCATCCACCCTCCTATACTCACCCATGACATCCCTTCTTAACATTGTAAGTAGTCTTCTCATTTATCTATATGACAGTATGACTGTTTAATCTAATTGCACAACTTTAGGTATGTGAGGGAAACAGAGGAGTTGTATTCCAACACTACCTACAGTATCTATGATGAGCAGTGCTTGCATACTATTACACCCAATATAAACAACCCATTCCATAGTGGATTTTACTCATAAAGTTTTTCAATGTATGTTTCAATTCCTAAGTCCTTGGCTGTCTGCTTTTTCGACAACTTAACCACAAGTCTCCCATCCTCCTCAACTATTTACGTCACCAGCCTCCACTGATAGGGACAGTAATAGGGAAATAGTACCTGTGAGCAGTCATAATGAAATGATATGGAAAAGGTATGTGTGTTCATAAAGATGAATAGATGGGAGTCCTGATGAGATAAAAGAGAGGAATGTCCGAAATAAACCTGAGTGAAACACGAGAGTCCATATAATTATCCTATTCTGACAGACTGGATTGTCATGATTCCATTGTGGCTGAGGGGATTGTTACAATAGCTTTGTGTTTCGTAGCAAGAGTACACTGATTGGATAATTTGTTCAGAATTGTTTTTATTGTTAAAGTTATTGGAGAAAAATGTTATTTAAATGGATTACCAAATGTGTACTGTTGGTGTGCTTATCCACTCTAGATTTGACATTTTCCCAATGATTTTCTCATTTCTCACAGCATTGCCAGTTGCAAATAAATTGTGTTAAAACACTGGAAAATACAAATATAGGCATCACTTTCATGCGATGGAGGAATATATGGGCTAATATATAGATCTGAAATGCGGGGACATATGGCTCAGTGGTTAGGAAGTCAGAGGTGTAGTCGCAAGGGGTTCGATACCCGGCTGTGTCAAATGCCATTGTGTCCTTGATTAAGACACTTTACCCTAAGTTTCTCATGGGGAATGTCCCTGTATTCACTGTAAGTCGTTCTGGATAAAAGCACATTACAGTACATTTACTGAATTGTAAAAGTAATGTGTTGGCCATTTTCTCCCAACTGGTCAGCTATGAAATCCATCCAAGTATCAAGGTAACTATCTAGCTAGTAAGCTATCTACAAGTCTCTGTTCATGCAAAAAACGATAGTTTTTTCAGGTATAGTCATTCAACTGGCAGAACAGGAAATTGAATTCTGAATCACAAATTCTATAATGTTCCAGATCACTAGATGTGCATCTCTGGAAAGAAAGTAAGAGACCACTGCAAAAAACATTCCTGTGGTTTTACTATTGATAGGTATGTGTTTGGGAGAAAATTTTATTTTTTTATTCCATAAACTACTGAATATATTACTCCCAAATTCTAAATAAAAAAAATGTTATTCAGTGTTGATTATTACAAAAATGATTGTTTTCAGACCTTGAATAAAAATGCAAAGAAAATCAGTTCATAATTATTTTTAAATAACATTAAATGTCTGTTTTGTGCCTAAAATAGAAATGTCTCCTTTAAAGTTTGTGTAAGTGATTGCCACAGCTGTCTTTCATAGAGCACTGTACATTCCTCACATACTTCTGAGAAATGTTCAGGGACAAAACTGTATACACATTTATAAACTACCATTAAACCCAAAAATAGTATAAGTATAGTGTAGTAGCAGTTTAAAAGTTTCCTATAGTTTCATTCTCTGAATACAGGAACTAGTACAGAAGCCCACATCAAAGCAACACCACTTACAGTTTCTCAAACCAAACCCAGCAGCGAAGTGAATTTGTGGGGTGAACATAAAGCAACAAATGTAACCGTTAAAACAAAGGGAACAATAAACAAAGCATGTGTGAAAAACACCTTTCTCTTCCTGTTGAATGATATTTTTAGAAGGAAATGGCTAACATCTCAGCAGGAGGTAGAAAGTAGATGGCAAAATGCTCTCCCCTGATTGATCATGTAGACCTCCAGATACACATTGTCTTTCTCCACCGAGAGGTCAGCAATGTATTTTTACTGTGTGCTTTTTCCATTAAAATCAGCCAGGAGCGCTGGTGTGAACTCAATAGGTTTCATTTGGTGTCTACATGTATGTGTGTGTGTGTTACAATAACACCATTTCCTATGTTTACATGTTGTTAGGCAAGACGCATAAAGACCTCTTAAGGTTTATGAGTTGTTGGTATGTCACCCTTGTAATCCGGGCATCTGGCCGTGGTGCTAAAAGAGGTGTTTTTCATCAGGTGCCATTGTATCCTGTTGACTCTCTTCGCTTCAATAAAGTAAGCTCTGTGCTCTCCCCTGACGTGGCGCTAGGCCTCACAGAAGCTCAATGGACCCTGTCTTCTTGGAGAAGACAAACATTAGTCCACCATTCAGGTTTAAACAACCACTTTCCTCATCACCCCCTCATCTTGCTCCTTGTCTTATTTCAGCAAAACTCCCCCCCGATTGGAGAACATATGCCACTACTGACCTCCGACCCGTTGTGAAAGCTTGACAAAGGGAGGAACGCAAAGTGACCATCAAGACCACAGTGCAACATTCATCCAGATGTTTTGTTTGCTTAATTCAGAGAGTAAACCGGTTGGTAAACGTTTGGACAGGGTGGGCCAATACCTCGCTTCTGCTCTGGAACAATGGTGATGTGAGGTGCCATTGTGGGCTGAATGTGGACTGACCTGGGCTATTATCACAAGGGCCAGGTGAGCTATCTGTGTGCCATTGTGAGGGAATAGGGGTCCTATGGCATGTCCACCTCAGGTCAACTACAAGAAAGAGAGAGGAACTTGAGGGGTCAGCGATAAGCTATTGAGGGAGCAGGGGTTTTACGAGCGGTGAAATCTCCCACCAGATAATGGTGTGACCCTGAGCAAAGTACAGGCCACTGCCACTCAGAAAAGACTGTGGGGAGTTTTAATGACCTCTGTTCACACAATGCTTGGAGCAAACATCTTTGGGAGTAGAAGTGAAGGTGGGGAGACGTTTGAGTTGTGAGAACCTTGTGGCTTTCATTTTGTATAAGTTATTTTGCAGCGGATTAATATAACAAAATGCTAAAAGAAGTATCAGAACAAAACACATGGCAAGTGTGCAGGTATGACAGCATACTCCTGATATGACAGCAGGCGTGAGTCACTTGAGGCCCTCAACAGGGTCACATTCATTGTTGACCTCTTTAGTGCTTCAGCCCAGGAATTTTGTGTGTGTGTTTGTATGCGTGTGTATCATGAAAGGTTGGGTCAATTCCTAGCCGCAGGCCATCAGAGCTGAAGTGTCCACTCAAATTAACAAAGTGTTCCTTAATGGCTGCTTAAAGAAGCAAAAACAATTCATCATTTCTGTGCTGCCAATTTTCTACACAGTTTACTCAACTATGTTTTATGTGGGAAAACAATCAGCAACTAGTGTAGTCAGTCTAGCCTTTTCTTCTAACTAGAACATTTCAAGCATTCGTAAGCCGATAATGCATCACTGAGGTACCCAAGCACATGCAGTTTGTTATCTGGAGGTCAGTGGTCACTGGATTGCAGGTCTTTCTGCTTCCTGTCTCTATCTACCCAACCCTTGCAAAATAAGCTGTCGGAAATTAGAACAACATGGGTGACCAAGTCGTGAAGAGAGGGTAATACTTTTCGGGTGACGTCAGCACCATTCTCTTCCTTGCTCTCGTTGCTAGTTTTTATGCATGTGCATATTGGGACAAACGATTAGCACATTAACACAATTCCTCACCGATTCCATCCGAATCACCAACAGCTGGAGTTACATAGGGCTGAGTCGTGACACCAGGCGCTAAGGTTCAACATGAGGACATTGTGCTATTATACATTTTGTCATGCATGAGTGCAGACACACATGCATTACATAGATATCTACACAAACACACACACACTTAAACATGCATTCGCTCACAAGTGCACAGACCCATGCAGTCATAAACAATCACACAAATACAACACATATATGTACACACCTTCACACCTATACATCCTATATTATACAAACACTCACACATGAAACTAATTTATGAGCACATACAATGATAAAAGAGGTGGGATTACAATCATGCTAAACTATTGTTTTAGCCTATACAGCCAATGTAAGAAGATAACCCAATAGTACTCCAAAAGATAACCACAAAATAGTGACCACTGTTCTCCATGAGGTTTATAAAGTTGAGCTAATCCAGCTGCAATAAGCCCCAGTTTTCCTTTTTGAATTAGCAAATGAAATCAAAACAGAACACAAACCAAGAAACTACAGCCATTGCCTTAAACGCCGCCCGCATTGCAGTCTGACCACAGAAAGGAGCCGTTGATCGCCTTCATACCCCCCACTACCTTGGCCACGTGGACTGTGTAACGACTCAGGCCACACACTGCCCTGTTTGTGCCGGGATGGTCAGGGGGGCACAGACCTCAAAAAAGGGGAGCACTGGCAGACTAAAGGGTGAGTTGTTCGACCCTCTCTAAGAGAAGCATTCTGTAGCCTGCCAAATCTCAGGGTCAGTGTGCACAGAGCTTCATTCATGGACCTTCACTAGCCATGTGCACAGGTGCCTGGAGAAAAGACTGAGAGAGTGGTGGTTTGGGAGAAGAACCAGTGTCTACATACAGGCTCATGGTAGACATGCGTTTTGGGAGATAATATGGGTTTTGTCAAGGTTATTGAACCTTTACATGTCAATATGGGTAGGAGGGTAGTTTTATGGGCTGGGCAAAGTGGTTGTTGGAAAGACAAGGCTAGTTTGCTAATGAGTCATCTGGTTCTCTTGAATGCCTCCCATCAAAGCTCCATAATTATGACGCAGCGTGAAGCCAAAGTGGGCAGGCCACTGGCCTAACTGAAGCCCCAAGAGCAGCAGTCTTCCCTGAACAATAAGTCTTGAAGTAGACCAGGGCACCATCAACAACAGGGAATGGGTCATATGCACATACTTGCAGACACGCTCTTGCATTCACACGCACTCCCACAAACTTGTGATACAATCACGTATCCCTTACCCAGAGCCACCCCCCCCCCCCAGCCAGCTGAAGTTCTTTATCCCTCTATCTCCCAGGACCACTCTCACATCTGTCCCACATTTCTCCTGTTTTCTGAGAGTGGATGAAAGAGAGTTGGTGAGAGAAAAATAGGCAGATACACAGAAATGGGGGAGAGGAGAGAGACACAGTGGGAGAAAGTTGGCGAAAGACAAACAGAGGAACACGGAGAAGCAGAATGAGGTAGAGAAGAAGAGAGAGAGGTGGAGGGAGAGAGAAAGATGAAGAGGGAGAGAGCGGGAAAATATGGACCACATGTGTTAGGCCGAGTGCCCTGAAGGCAGCACATGGTTTGAGTCACATTGTAAATGAACACGTCTTTGGCTCCTCCCACTCCTCTGTCAATTGTGTCGTGTCTTTACCAGTCCACCCTGGGAGCTCTCCAACCAGACCTCCATTGACACATTCTTCACAAACCCCAATCCCCCCCACCAACACGCATACACTTAACTTCCTGCTTCAGGGGACATCTTACAAATATGGGCATGTCCCTGAAATGGCATTGTCCTGAGATAAACGGCTAGTAGCAAGCATCTAAGTGCATCACCTGATTCTGCAGCCAGTACACAAAGGCTGTCAACTTTTGTTGGTAGCCACCAATCCAACGTGGTAGCAGATCCTCTAAGTCTTGAAATATCAACAATACAAAAAAAAGCTTTTCCTTTGGGCTGATAGGCTGTCCAGGTATAGTCAATCATTCAGCAGTTAAGGTCTGTAAAATCACTCAATTGCTCTCTCTATAAACCTTTCCACAATAACCATTGAATATCTGATGAACTTAGTATTTACTTTTCTCATATGGAAAAGACTGACCGAGATCTGTTTCAGAACAAGCACTTGCTTTGGCTATACCTACAGCTTAGCAAACTAGTGTTAGC
The DNA here is from genome assembly GCA_016801145.1 of Umbra pygmaea. Classification (NCBI taxonomy): domain Eukaryota; kingdom Metazoa; phylum Chordata; class Actinopteri; order Esociformes; family Umbridae; genus Umbra; species Umbra pygmaea. The sequence continues at coordinate 31,191 of JACXGM010002660.1, read as the reverse complement.
CAGATTGTGTTTAACCTGGCTGGGAATAAAGGACATGACTTCTGGTAATACTTTGGTCAGACCAGGCATCAACCAAACATGAACATGTTAATGTGGAGAAGACTTTGACACCCAGCTGAGCCATCTAATGTGAGAGACCTCTGTTGATGAGGATCTTTGGCTAGTAACTCAACGAGAGGCCCAAGTCTAACGGCTTGACAGAAAGGGCCTGTGTTCATTTCAACACTTTATGAATATTCATCCTTGTGGTATTGATTGATGACTGTGGATGTAAAGTCAACTTAAGGTCTCACTACATTGAAGGCTATAAGGAAAATGCTCTAGAATGGATTCAATTTTATTATAGTTGTATTCCGCTGACATTGGTGACGGCGATGATGGCAATTGCAGCACTGATATTGAACATGCTGAGAGTGACATCTGGTCATGACATAGGTGCAAAGTACAGGAGGGGGGCCTCGAGGACAGCTGTGAGACTGAACAGTCTGGCACGTAAGATCCACTAAGAGTTAGGACTATGCGGTACCTGAGGTGGGAGGCACACGTTCAGGAAGAGATCTCTGTTTAGTGTGGTGGAGACGCCGATACTTTGATCTTCCCTGCATTCTGACTGCTCCAGAAGGGCCCGCCTGGAGCTGTTCCCTGCCTTGAATCTCACTCCCGGCATTAACAGCCCCTCAATCGCCCGTAAAACTAACCACATGCCTCCCTTTTGATTTCTCCCTCTCTCTCCTTCTATTTTTCTGCCTCTCTCTGTCAATTCAATTTTAATTTCTTCATTTTCTCTCTCGCTCTAACCATCTGGCTGTGTTTTACTCTAATTAACATTTTCTTTTTGAAAGATGTTTCTCTTTATCTTCTTTCACCTTTAGTGTCCAGTTGTACGATCCATTCTCCATAAATGTCCTCCTTCCCGTCTCTCTCATTCTGGCCTCTTCCTCTACAAAAAGCCATTCCTCGCAAATTCCCCTTAAGCCGGCAGCAACATAAGCCTAAATGCCCTTCCGGCCCTCAGCAGCCAACAGAGACATTCCCAGATGCAGCCGTTAATGACATGTACATACGTACGCACCTACACTAACTCACACCAACAGACAGCAACACACACAAGTTTCTGCAGGTGAAACAGAGTGCATGTTGCCTTTGGTACTTTCTGTAATTGCCACAGTTGTTGAAAGCTTGATCGTTATTTGAATGAAATTAGTGTAATAGCTATGTTTTTGTGGTTCTCTTTAGTCTTCTGTCTTGCAATGGGGATAAATATAATATATGACAATTCTGCTGGAAGTATTGTGTTGACAGGTGAAATGCCCTCCTTGTAAATCAATGGCAGATTATGTGTCCACTCTAAATGGTTAGATTTGTTTGTTCTGTCATCAAGTACTACAGAATTCAATAAACATAATGTGAATAAGCAACATCTCCTGCACATCCACCAACCTTTTCTGTTTGCTCTATTAGTAGAAGTCAAATCCCAGCATCACCTGACCTGACCTTCATTGGCTTGTTTTCATTTCTTCTCTAAGCAGGAAACGAAAGCAAACCCCCATCTCAACATCTCCCTCCCCCTGCTGATTTCCCAGAATGCAGTGTTTGCAGTCCAAACAGGGTTAGATACAGGTAGCGTTATCTTGGCCTGACCTTTGCTTCCTTCATACTGGGTTAAAGGGGCCAGGGCGCTCACGATGGAATCATTTAGCACAAGACATTTGGTGACTATTGTCCTTTTAAATCTCAAAAGCTGCCAGAGAACATCATTTCTGCTTTATTTTCCTATCGAAAGAAAAAACAGCCTTACAGTTAAGAGAGTTTCGAAATGTTCCGGAGTGTTCCACTTCAAAGGCCTGCCCAGAGCAAAGGCCCTGTTTTGGTTTGAAATGAACAATATTGAGCTTAACGTAAATTGTGACAAATGTCTTCTAGGGTTTTTAAATGTTCATTATGAGGCCTTCACACCTTTTACAGTGATAGGATTGTCCATGGGGGAATCAAACTGTCACAGTAAGGCTGTGTTGTTGATGTGAAAAATCGAGAAACAGGTGTCCAATAAAGGTGCAAAACAAATAATAATGGGCATTCAGGTTCTGTTATTTCATGAATAAAGAAAAGATATTCCCAGGCGAATGTCTTTGCAAAAACATTCTGGAGGCCAATAGGGTAAAGTTGAACAAGTGTTCAGGGGTTAGCTAAGGGTAGAAGGTAGGTAGGGTTAGAGTATTATCTTCAAAAATGAATAGTGTGGAGGGCATTGTGTGAGGCAGTGTGGGAGAAAGAGGTGAGCTAGGGTTTTATTTTGTGGGGTTAGTGTGGATGGGGTCCTGGGTTATACCATTTCTTTTTAGCAAGTCGCCACACCAACAATTTTCGGTTGTATAGTTATTAAAGTTGTTATTAGTTATTAAAGCCACCACAAATGAACTACTTTATCTTTCTGCCTCAAATCTTTTTTATCTTACGAAAAAAGGGATCTATATGGGATAATGGTTCCCTACTCCATGCAATGCATTGTTACACATAAAAGGTGTAAATTTGTTTAAATTTGGACCATTGACAAAACCTGTTGAAGCGTAATATTCAACAGTTAACTCATTGTCCCATTTACCTGCTTATTTTATAAAATATCATGAAATACATGGTCCACAGCTTTTGGAAGCTGCTCACTCAAACAGACAGTAGCTCTGTTTCCACACAGGGCTGTACACAGACATGTTGGGCAGCAGGGGCTCAAGTAAAACAAAAGGGCCACTCTCCTCCTCATTTTCCTTAACTCTTTCCTGGATCATTACCTTATTTCTTGACAAATACAGCGCATTTACTTTGTCCTTCTCCCTCTTCTTTGCTACATGCCTCTTGTACTAACTGGCAGCACTTCGGCTGAGGAGGCTTGAGAAAGGCATGGATGGTTAATGCACAGTACATGGACAACTGAACAATAGTTTGTAGCCTATGGAATAACGTAATTCTGGAGAAGCCAGGAATTGACTGCTGGCTAGCTATCCTATTTGTGTAAGAAGCACTTTCATTGATAGTCATATTCACCACAAAACACATAGTTGGCTTGTAGAGGATGTCTTAAGCTTTAAAACGATGTACAACTTATGTATCACTATATACAGGTCCTTCTCAAGAAATTAGCATATTGTGATAAAGTTCATTATTTTCCATAATGTAATGATAAAAATTTAACTTTCATATATTTTAGATTCATTGCACACCAACTGAAATATTTCAGGTCATTTATTGTTTTAATACGGATGATTTTGGCATACAGCTCATGAAAACCCCAAATTCCTATCTCAAAGAATTAGCATATTTCATCTGACCAATAAAAGATGTGTTTTTAATACAAAAAAAGAAAAAGTCAACCTTCAAACAATTATGTTCAGTTATGCACTCAATACTTGGTCGGGAATCCTTTTGCAGAAATGACTGCTTCAATGCGGCGCGGCATGGAGGCAATCAGCCTGTGGCACTGCTGAGGTGTGATGGAGGCCCAGGATGCTTCGATAGCGGCCTTAAGCTCATCCAGAGTGTTGGGTCTTGCGTCTCTCAACTTCCTCTTCACAATATCCCACAGATTCTCTATGGGGTTCAGGTCAGGAGAGTTGGCAGGCCAATTGAGCACAGTAATACCATGGTCAGTAA
>JACXGM010002660.1:0-27446 GCA_016801145.1 Umbra pygmaea | reverse complement strand
AATTTTTAGTTGTTTTGTTGTGCCCTTTCTCTGTAGCCCAGGTCAGGCGCTTCTGCCGCTGTTTCTGGTTCAAAAGTGGCTTGACCTGGGGAATGCGGCACCTGTAGCCCATTTCCTGCACATGCCTGTGCACAGTGGCTCTGGATGTTTGTACTCAAGACTCAGTTTCTTGCTTCCGCAGGTCATCCAAGGTCTGGAATCGGTCCTTCTCCACAATCTTCCTCAGGGTCCGGTCACCTCTTGTCATTGTGCAGCGTTTTTTGTCACACTTTTTCCTTCCCACAGACTTCCCACTGAGGTGCCTTGATACAGCACTCTGGGATCAGCCTATTTGTTCAGAAATTTCTTTCTGTGTTTCTTTCTTATCCTCTTGCTTGAGGGTGTCAATGATGGCCTTTTGGACAGCAGTCAGGTCGGCAGTCTTACCCATGATTGCGGTTTTGAGTAATGAAACAGGCTGGGAGTTTTTAAAAGCCTCAGGAATCTTTTGCAGGTGTTTAGAGTTAATTAGTTGATTCAGATGATTAGGTTAATAGCTCGTTTAGAGACCCTTTTCATGATATATTAATTCTTTGAGATTTTTGGAATTTTGGGTTTTCATGAGCTGTATGCCAAAATCATCAGTATTAAAACAATAAATGACCTGAAATATTTCAGTTGGTTTGCAATTAATCTAAAATATATGAAAGTTTAATTTTTATCATTACATTATGGAAAATAATGAACTTTATCACAATATGCTAATTTCTTGAGAAGGACCTGTACATATTTAGCTCAGTAGAGCTAGGTAATAAAGATATCAACCCAAATCAGCTGAAAAGCCCAATGTTCATTTTTCATTTTCAGAGCGACGAAGTACATACACAGAAATGCTTTCTGCACATGGCAAACTAAGTTCTGATGTCAATTACATAATACAGTCGTATGCAAAATCTTAGGCACCCCTGACAATTTCTATGATTTACATTTTTAAATAATTGGGTGTTTGGATCAGCAATTTCATTATGATCTATCAAATAACTGAAGGACACAGTAGTGTTTCGGTAGAGAAATGAGGTTCATTGGATTAACAGAAAATTTGCAATATGCATCAAAAACAAAATTAGACAGGTGCATAAATTTGGGCACCCTTGTCATTTTGTTGATTTGAATACCTGTAACTACCTAGCACTGATTAATTGGAACACACAATTGCTTTGTTGAGCTCATTAAGCCTTAAACTTCATAGACAGGTGCATCCAATCATGAGAAAAGGTATTTAAGGTGGCCAATTGCAAGTTGTTGTTCTCTTTGAATCTCCTCTGGAGAGTGGCAACATGGGGGCCTCAAAACAACTCTGAAATTACCTGAAAACAAAGATTGTTCAACATTATGGTTTAGGGGAAGGCTATAAAAAGCTATCGCAGAGATTTAAGCTGTCAGTGTCCACTGTGAGGAACATAGTGAGGAAATGGAAGACCACAGGCACAATTCTTGTTAAGGCCAGAATTGGCAGGCCAAGTGAAATAACATCGAAAAGGCAAAGGCGAAGGATGGTGTGAATGCTCAAAAACAGCCTACAGACCACCTCCAAAGACCTACAACATCATCTTGCTGCAGATGGTGTCACTGTGCATCGTTCAACAATTCAGCGCACTTTGCACAAGGAGAAGCTCTATGGGAGAGTGATGCAGAAGTACCCTTTTCTACACACATGCCACAAACAGTCTCTTTCAGGTATGCAAACGCACATTTGGATAAGTCAGGTTCATTTTGGAAGAAGGTGCTGTGGACTGATGAAACAAAGAGTTATTTGGTCATAACAAGGGGCGTTATGCATGGCGGTAAAAGAACACAGCGTTCCAAGACAAACACATGCTACCCACAGGAGGTTCCATCATGCTGTGGGACTGTGTGGCCAGTGCTGGTACTGAGAATCTTGTTAAAGTTGAGAGTTGCATGAATTCCACTCAATATCAGCAGATACTTGAGAATAATATAGAGGAATCAGTCATGCCGTGCCTGGATATTTCAACAAGAGAACGACCCAAAACAAAATTTACTCTGGCATTTATGCACAGGAACAAGTACAATGTTCTGGAATGGCCATCCCAGTCCCCAGAGCTGAAAATCATTGAAAATCTGTGAGGTGATTTGAAGCGGGCTGTCAATGCTTGGCAACCATCAAACCTAACTGAACTGGAGATGTTTTGCAAGGAGGAATGGTCCTAAATACCTTCATCCAGAATCCAGACACTCATTGCAGGCTATGGGAAGCGTCTAGAGGCTGTTAATTCAACTAAATATTGATGTGAAATTTCTGTTTGGGTGCCCAAATGTAGGCACCTGTCTAATTTCAATTTGATGCATATTGCACATTTTCTGTTCATCCAATAAACCTAATTTCACTACTGAAATATTACTGTGTCCTTATTATTTGATAGATCAAAATGAAATTGCTGATCCAAACACCCAATTATTTATAATTGAAAATCATGGAAATTGTCAGGGGTCCCTAAACATTTGCATACAAATGTAAATTGTATTTTAGCACACATTTTAGATTGCTTACTACTCATTTCAAAGTTGAACAGGACAATATGACAACTAACTGGTAACTTGTGTATAAAAACAACTGTGTGGGTGTCAAGCATTGCTAACTGAGTCCTGAATAGTCAACTCAACTCACTGAGTCGGTGTGAGAGCTGTTTTATCTTCCCTGAAAGTAAAGTTGGAACAAACCATTTATAGAGGGGGTGGAGGTGGACTTTAATTAAATAATATTATATTTTAGAGAATGTGAATAGTTTACAATCTTATAGTATTTTAAACATTATTTGAAAGGAAATAACAGCAGCCAAGAGGGCACTTGTTGAGTCTGAGGGGAAAAGGGCAGGGGCTCAAGCCCCCTTGAGGTCTATCTGTGCATGTGCCTGGTGTCCACACTGCAAAATAAAAAAACAAAAAAATTTACAGCACAGCAAAATATTATTGTTGTGTCCAATCAATGTGCTTCATTTCTCAGAGATCACATTACCTTTCAGCAAAAAACGGTAGTATTTGACAAGTAATTTGTTCCTTAATATCAAACTTTTGTCAGAACTATGTTAGATGTTTGATGCTAAAATCCAATTTTTTGTGTATTTAAGTGGAATGACCTTCATGTGACCCCACACCTGATTGGCTGGTGTAGCGTTAGCCCACCTCTTGGGGCAGACATCCCGGCAATGACTAACATGGTAATTAGATTATTACAGGGCCAGAAAGGGGTTACATAGCCAGAGAGCTATTCTGTGATAAGCTTACAAGACCCTGGAGTGCTACATCATAACTCTTCCTGCTCCATTCAAGTGCTATTCTCTCAAATGGATTCAGTTGCTTTTGCTCTCATTTACATCTCTAAGGCCACTTTTAGACTTCAAAACAGAAAATTCTATGGATTGGCCTGTAAGTTCAGGCTGTTCTTATGGCGATACATAAAAAAACACATGTACGTTTCCGGAGTCGGAAACGTGAAGCATCATACAATTACGAAACTCGGTATACCTTAGCCTAAAACACTAACCTTAACTTCACTAACCTAACATATTTTGCCTGAACTAAACGTTCCCCAAGTATTTTAAATTGTAACCAATTGGTCTATTCTTGCAAATGTACCAGTAGAACAGAGATTCAATAAAGTACAAAAGCTCACATTTTAATGGCAATATCTTAAGTCTGACTACCGGTACATAATGCGGCAAAATTTCCATTACGCACTGCTACCCACGTATTGCCATGAAAATGCGTTGGGAAGATATATTAACTCCTGTTTGATAGTCAGTTTATTTACTAGTGAGCATACAGCAGGGTTCCTTTCTATGTAACAAGCGCATAACAATTAGGTGATGATGTGATGCATGTATTGACTGCTCTGCAGTCACAACAACATAGCAGTGTCACGGTTCCCTTCCTAGTGTATATAATTAGAGACAGGCGCAAAGAGGTTGCAATATCAAACGTGGTTTATTGTTTAAAGACGTCCATGAAGCAAAACTGCCCTGATGGGGAAAAACAGAACTAACCAAGCATACACTGGACATACAGGCACTGGACGTAACAGGGATAACGAACAACAGGGGTTAGAAAGAAAAACAAGGGCTAAATACTAAAACAAAGGAGGACTAATACATAACACCTGGGACGTAATCAACACTGAAGGGAACTATAGTGACGACAGTATACAAACAGGAAGAAAGAACAAAACAACATGCATAGCACAGGAAGGACATTAGGGGGAACCAAAACATAACACACATATATATATATCTATAAGGAACTGAAACACCATGCAATGCACTGAAAGTATACAAAAGAAACCTAACTAGACGATGTACAACTGAAACAATGAAAACAACTAAAACACTGGAAGTTGTTCATATTCCTGCCCTCACTGAGCTGGATGTTACAGAGCCCCCTCTCTAAGCCCACCATACCGGGGTGGGCAACACAGAGGGCCCGGGTCAAGAGGGACAGAGGGCCAGGTGTCAGGAGGGACATAGTGTCTGGGGTCAGGAGGGACAGAGGGCCCGGGGTCAGGAGGGACAGAGGGCCCGGGGTCAGGCAGTTCAGTGTACCCGGGGTCAGGCAGTTCAAAGGGCCCTGGGACGGGCAGTTCAAAGGGCCCGGGGACGGGCAGTTCCATGAGCCCGGGGACGGGCCAGTCAGAGACCACGGGGATGGGCAAAACAGTGGGTCCTGGCATCGGCAGGGTGTCTGGGAGCCCTGTCGGCAGGGTGTCTGGGAGCCCTGGCGGCAGGGTGTCTGTGACGTTCAGCGTCGGCGCAGGGGGTCCGGACGTCAGCGTCGGCGCAGGGGGTCCTGACGTTAGCGTCGGTGCAGGGGGTCCAGACGTCAGCGTCGGCGCAGGGGGTTCTGACGTCAGCGTCGGCAGTGGTGGCTGAGCAGGGGGTCTGGACGGCAGCGGTGGCTGAGCAGGGGGTCCGAACGGCAGCTGAGCAGGGGGCCCGGATCCCTCCAGGGCTGCGTCATCCCCAAATTCAGGCAGCAGGGCCAGGCTCAGGCCCTCCAGGTTTGTGACCGGGAGGGCTCAGGTGTAGGCAGAGCTGGGGCCTTGACCTGGTGGGCTGGCTGTGGTGAAAGACAGGCTGCTGGAGACTGTGGCTGAGAGCAGGCTGCCAACTCTAGCTCAGAGGGTGCGGACCCGCTTATGAGGGCAGGCATCTCCTCATCCTCACTCTCATAACTTGGGTTGGTGGCCATCTTGGGAAGGGGGGCCCTAACACTACGACGGGGAGCCCTAGAATGGGGACTAACACCCTGGACCGAAGGGTTAGGGGTAAACACACAAGCCCTAGGGGCAATAACTGGAGCCCTAGGGACAATAACTGGAGCCATAGGGGCAATAACTGGAGCCCTAGGGGCAATAACTGGGGCCCTAGGGGCAGGGACTGGAGTCCTATCAGAGGAAAGAAAGCTAGTCTGGGAACTAGCTGGGGAGCTCAGAGTGCTAGCCTGGGAGCTAGGGTAACATGGGGTTCTAATACCGATACGGGGGGCCCTATACGGTGGGCTACCACCCTATACCTGAGCACTAGGAGAGCTTAGAGTGCTAGCCTAAGAACTAGCTGGGCAAACGATACCAACTTGGGGGCTAGCGGGGCTAACCATGCTAGCCTGAGTAGCCGGGGAGCTAACCTGGGAGCTAGGGGATCTAGCCTGAGAGCTAGGGATGCTAGCCTGAGAGCTAGGTGGGCTATGTAAGCAAGCCTGGGAGCTAGGGGATCTAGCCTGAGAGCTAGGGATGCTAGCCTGAGAGCTAGGGATGCTAGCCTGAGAGCTAGGTGGGCTATGTAAGCTAGCCTGGGAGCTAGGGGATCTAACCTGAGAGCTAGGGATGCTAGCCTGAGAGCTAGGTGAGCTATATAAGCTAGCCTGGGATCTAGCGGAGTAAACAGGGGTAGTACTCAGATGGGGAGCCTCACTTTGGGGACTTCTACCCTGCACCTGAGAGCTAGGGGAGGTGCTAGCATGAAAGCTAGTATGGGTAGCCTGTGAGCTACTATAGGGAGCCTGAGGGTTGGTAGAGGGGCTAGCTAGGAAGCTAGGGAAACCAGTGAAAGGAGGGGAGAAGCTGTGCTGGATTTTGGGAGAGTTAAGGGCGCCTACAACACTGAAAGAGAACCGGGGAACCCTAACCTTCAGATGGGGAGCCCCTCCTTGTGGGCTCTCACCCTGGACCCGTTGGCTAGAAAAGTCCCAGTCCTCCTCCTCTGTATAGTGTAGAGACCCATCCTCCTTCTCGTTGTCCACCCGGACCTCCTCCCACCGAAACTCACTTCCGAATACGGCTACTCCATCGGCATCATACGTCACGTCCTCCATGGAGTAGCCCATAGACCTGGCCTGGGCACAGATCCAGCGGTTGATTCCGTCGAGGTCCCCCCCGAAAGGTAGTCCTCCGAGAGAGAGAGGAAAACTCTCCGCGGGGTCGCGGCTGCTCCTTTGCTGTCTCATTGTTAAGGTTGTTCGTTCTGTCATGGTTTCCTTCCTAGTGTATAGAATTAGAGAAAGGTGCAAAGGAGATACAATATCAAATGTGGTTTAATGTCTAAAGACATCCATGAAGCAAAACTGCCTCGTCGGGCAAAACAGAACTAAACAAGCTTACACTGGACAAATAGGCACACGTAACAGGGATAACGAACAACAGGGGTTAGAAAGCAACACAAGGGGTTAATACTAAAACAAAGGAGGACTAATACATAACACCTGGGAGGTAATCAACACTGAAGGGAACTATAGTGACAACAGTATACAAACAGGAAGGAAGAATAAAACAACATGCATAGCACAGGAAGGACACCAGAGGGAACCAAAACATAACACACACATATACACTCACCTAAAGGATTATTAGGAACAACATACTAATACTGTGTTTGACCCCCTTTCGCCTTTAGAACTGCCTTAATTCTATGTGTCATTGATTCAATAAGGTGCTGAAAGCATTCTTTAGAAATGTTGGCCCATATTGATAGGATAGCATCTTGCAGTTGATGGAGATTTCTGGGATGCACATCCAGGGCACGAAGCTCCCGTTCCATCACATCCCAAAGATTCTCTATTGGGTTGAGATCAGGGGCCTCATTTATAAAACTTTGCGACGGATTTGTGTCAGAAGCGGCGTACGGACTAAATATAGGATGTGCGTAAGCAAAGAAATATTCAGATTTATAAAACTGTGCGCACGCATGTTGTAGATTGTGGTACTGTTTATCTGTTTTGGCCATACAGCGTTACCTTACTATGAGTAGCTCTCGCGAGAGAGTGTTTCAGGTGTATGTTCAGTAGAACTGAGACATGCAGACTCAGTGAAGGAGTTTAGCTGTCGAGATTAATAAATGGAATTCACCATCATTTGGTTACTTTATTGACAACAACCTACATGGTGTCAGAAGTGGGATTCTGGAAACATTCCTCGGACGATTTCGTTTCTACGAAGTAGCCTACGCCAACGTTTGAATTCTCGACCGCGGTAATCACAACAGCAAAATGGCAGATGGATTTAGACGTCCGGACCCTCTCGTTTTTGACGAGAACGTGGCTGAACATTGGCGCAAGTTTGAACGGGAATATGATATCTTTATTGCCGCCGCACACAGCGATAAACCTGCCCGAACCAGAGCTTACATACTCCTTAACCTCGCAGGACCAGAGGCCATAGAGAGGGAGCGGTCATTCACCTATGCGCCCGCGGTAATAGGAGCAGATGATAACATCGTCACTCAAGCGGAATCCAGAGAGGACCCCGAATGTCTCAAAACGAAATTTAAAGAAATATGCAACGCTGAAACAAACGTGATAATGGAGAGGCACAATTTTAACACCAGACATCAAAAACCTGGGGAAACGATCGAGGCATATGTGAGTACATTGAGAAATCAAGCTAAAAACTGCAATTTCGGTGCATTGGAAAACGAACTGATAAGAGACAGACTGGTCTGTGGGATAATCAGTGATAGTGTCAGACGCACACTGTTAAAAGAGTCTGACCTAACATTGTCCAAAGCAGTACGCATTTGCCAAATCAGCGAACTCACAGATAAACATAGCAAAACCCTCTCCACGCAGAAAGCTGTGACAACAGCCAGCGTGGATGCTATACAACTAAAGCAAAAAAAAGTCTACGGCAAAATGAAGCGCACTAGAAAAGAAAACTCACCATCAATCTCCAGCTGTCGGAATTGTGGGGGAACCCACCCAGCACAGCGGGATCAATGTCCAGCTTTTGGCCAACAATGCCACAACTGCGGGAGGCAGAACAACTTCAAAGGCCAGTGCAGGTCCACCAAATCAGGCAGATCACACAGACAGGTAAACCAGCTATATGCTGAAACAGACTCTGGTAGTGACAATGAGGACACATTCACCATTAAAGGCTTGTCTTTTCATGATGATGAAGGGAAAACTGACATGGAAGGACATTGTGCTGTGACTATTAATGACAAACAACTAAGACTGAAAGTGGACACAGGGGCGAAATGTAACGTTATGTCCCTATACACATACAAACTTTTTAGGCACACTGAAGAAATGCAGATACCAATAAAAAATATTAATCTCGTAGCATTTGGCGGATCTATGATCAAACCAATTGGCACAGTGACATTTCCATGCAGGCTAAATGAACAGCAGTATAGCCTGCAGTTTCAGGTAGTGAAAGAAAATGTTCACTCCATTCTTGGCCTACAGGACAGCCTAGAAATGAAGCTGATCACCTTCAGCAGTGAGGTATTCCACTTAGACTGTGTAAAGGATCACACCCTGTCACAGAAAATGTTTCAAGAATATGCAGACCTATTCAGAGATGAAGTGGGTGACTTACCTGTAACATACTCAATGAAGCTGGATCCAGAAATAACACCGGTCGTTAGCCCCCCACGTCGCATCCCAGCTGCCATGCAAAAGAAAGTGAAACAAGAGCTCACAAGAATGCAAACTCTGAAAGTAATTGAACCTGTGGACGAGCCCACAGAATGGGTTTCAAATTTGGTGGCAACACATAAGAAAGAAACAGGTGACGTGCGCGTCTGCATAGACCCCAGAAACCTGAACAAGGCCCTCATGCGCCCCCACCATCCCATGCGCACAGTGGAGGAGGTTGCCGCTCAGATGTCAGGGGCCACTATCTTTTCCGTCCTCGATGCCAAAAGCTCCTTCTGGCAAGTCAGACTAGATGAGGCCTCATCTCTCCGCACAACATTCACGACCCCGTACGGCCGATTTAAGTTCTTAAAGATGCCGTTTGGAATTAGTACAGCCTCAGAAGTGTTCCAAAGAGCCATGGAACAAATCTTCACAGGATATCCATGTGCAATAATTGTGGATGACATCATCATCGGTGGTAAAGATCCTGATGAGCATGAAAGAAACCTGAAAATGGTACTGGATCGTGCCAGACAGGTAAAATTGAGACTGAATCCAAGCAAATGCAAGTTTGGACTCAATGAGGTGAGCTACGTTGGGCACACATTCACTGACAAAGGACTGAAAGCAGACCCTAAAAAAATAAAAGCAATCAGTGAAATACCACCCCCAGAGGACAAGCCAGCTCTCCAGCATTTTTTAGGGATGGTAAACTACTTGGGCAAATTCATTCCAAACCTAAGTGAACTCACCACACCGCTACGTCAGCTGCTCCACAAGGAGGTGGTGTGGAATTGGGCGGAGCACCAACAGAATGCTTTCAACAAGCTAAAAACCAGCATCAGCAGCCCACCTGTACTCCATTACTATGATGTGAGGCAGCCGGTGACACTCACCTGCGATGCTTCACAATATGGTTTAGGGGCTGCCTGTCTCCAAGAGGGGAATCCGGTTGCTTACGCGTCTCGCACACTGACCCAGACGGAAACGAGATACGCGCAAATAGAAAAAGAACTTTTAGCAGTGGTCTTTGCCTGTTACAAGTTCTATGACTATATATACGGCAAGCCAGTCACAATTGAGACCGACCACCAGCCCTTGGTCACCATTCACAACAAATCATTTCACACCATCCCAGCGCGTCTGCAACGCATGATGCTACAGTTACAAAAATTCAACCTGACCCTCACTTACAAAAAAGGAAAGCACCTCTACCTGGCCGACACCCTCTCCCGTGCACCAAGATGCAACGTCAGCCCCCAGAGGCCAGAACGCCCAGAGTTTGAAGTGATGACACTCCAATTGATATCACCACGGCGCCTCAAAGAACTCCGTCAATGCACTGCTGCAGACACAGTGCTGCAGAAACTCACCCATTTTATTCAACGGGGATGGCCGAGACGTCCATGCAGTGTACCTACAGAGGTGAGACCCTTCTTCAGTTTCCGTGATGAACTTACCGTCGATGACGGGGTCATCATGAAAGGAAATAGGGCAGTTGTGCCCACCACCCTGCGCTCTGAATATTTGAAGGTGTTACACATGGGACACCCAGGAGTTGAATCCACAAAGAGAAGGGCGAGGGAAAGTGTTTTCTGGCCATCAATAAATGAGGACATTCAGGATGTCATTATGGCATGCAGCATCTGTAACAGCCTGAGGCCCCACCAGCAAAAAGAGCCGTTAAAACTGCACACAGTCCCAGACCTGCCCTGGTCTCTTGTCGCCACAGACATATTCGAATGGAAAAATCACCACTACCTAGTACTGGTTGATTCATATTCTGGGTGGTTTGAGATGGACCAGCTCAGCAACCTGTCATCATTGACAGTTATCAACAAGCTCAAGCATCACTTCTCTGTCCACGGCATACCACAGAAGTTGTACTCGGACAATGGCACCCAGTATACTAGCCAGGCCTTCCATGACTTTGCCCGATCCTGGGATTTCCAGCATGTGACAAGTAGTCCTGAATATCCACAGTCCAATGGCCTCAGTGAGAGGGCTGTCAGGAGTGCAAAAAACCTGTTGGAAACCACAGAGAGAGATGGGACAGATTTCTACCTAAATCTGCTAAGCACGCGTAACACGCCCCGAGACAACATTCTTGGTTCACCTGCACAAAGGTTGTTGTCTCGTCGTACTCGAAATATTCTGCCCGTCTGTAAACAGCTGCTGAGACCAGCTGCTAAAACCACAACCAGCATCAAGTCACAATGAACAAAGAGGCGACAGACACAAAAACACTACTACGACAAGACCAGCAAACCACTTCGCCCTATAGCACCAAATCAGGTGGTGAGACTTCAAACAAAAAGAGGACATGACAAAGTGGGAATTGTGAAGCGGACGTGTGATGAGCCCCGCTCATATGTGGTGGTCTCTGAAGGGAAGGAATACAGGCGTAACCGACGCCACATCCTGCCAGTGATGGAGCCACAGGCTTCAATGTGCACCACATACACTGAAGAATTGAACACAGGAGGACACACACCCAACGCAGACATGGACAAATTACAAGAGACTGGAACAACTACACAAACACCACCAGAACAGTGTAACAGACAACTAAGTCCAGAAAAGCCTACCACCAGTGTATCCCAGCAACATGTGGATCCACAGGTCAGAAACCCAGTTCAAGCCGCCACTTCCATGTATCTGACCAGGTCTGGCAGGGTCTCTAGGCCAAATATAAAGTACATGAACTGAACTAACTACTCAAGTCTGTTGAACCCAAAATGTTAGAAACACTTTGCTCCTTGAGATCTATATAACGTTTCATTCTATAACAATGCATTTAGTTGTGGGACATTTGCAGAGTTTATTTGATGTAAACCAGATTACATTTGCGTTCCAATTATAAAACTGCTGTTAGTGCAGAAGTATGTGATACAATGTTTTTTATGTTAAGGAGCCACAGCTAAAGAGGGGGGATGTAGATTGTGGTACTGTTTATCTGTTTTGGCCATACAGCGTTACCTTACTATGAGTAGCTCTCGCGAGAGAGTGTTTCAGGTGTATGTTCAGTAGAACTGAGACATGCAGACTCAGTGAAGGAGTTTAGCTGTCGAGATTAATAAATGGAATTCACCATCATTTGGTTACTTTATTGACAACAACCTACACATGTCCTACGCCGTTTTTCCTTTATAAATCACAATCAACTCTAACATGTAGCGCAGCTTTTGCGGCTACATGTCACGCCCATAGTTGTCCATAAATAGTCAGTGAAACGCCCCAAAATGTATATTCATTGATTGAGAGATCATGCCAAACACAGAAGAATACCAAAAAAAGAAAAAAAATTGCTTGAAGGGCACAGTGTGCCTAATTCTGAAGCCAAAACATCGGACCGTGGCCGAAATAAAAAGTGGTCAGATATCAGTCGATGTCAAGGGTCTAGCGATTCATCGCGAAAGTGTGTCTGCCACGGGTGGGGGAAAATTGGTTACATTAGAGCAACATGTCTGCATCACAAATTATTTAGAAATTATTAGAATAAAAATGCTTTCGATTAATGAAAGGGCATTCGGTGCCCTTGTGGCAACATGAGTGCAGTCAGCACCGATTACATTTGGGAAATCGGACATAGCTTCAAATTGTGCTTTATTGTTTGCCTGTTCACCCTCCGTGTACGGAAACTTCATGTTCTATACATGCGACAAGCCTATTACACCAACTAAAACGCCTGGCATAACCCGACTAAAGGTTGGCTGAGATATCCCTGACCTGTCAGTCAATTCCATCTGGAAAGTGCCAGTCGCTAGAAATCCTGTTATGAATGTTATGAAAGCTTAATAAATAACATGCATTATTAGGCTATTATTATTATCTTCTAACAGTGCAAGATCAGCAATTGTGCGTCAATACGCATTGTGATGGAATGGCTTTTTATAACCATCCATTTGATTGTATCTGATAATCTACAGATGTCAGTATTAATCTAATTTAAAAACACATTTAAAATTAAAAACAACTAAATGCATATAAATTAACACTATATGTTTCTGTATCTGATTACGACATTTATACTACGAAAACAATATTCCCTAATGGACAATAAAGACTATCTATCATTATCTATTTATTATCTATCTATCATCATCTATTTATCTCCGCCAGACAAAGACATAGACAAGAATATCAGTTTTAAACATGATGTTGTTCTGTTTAACAAATTATTTATGATGAAGGATGAATTACATAACATGCCAATAAAATTACAGAATATATCTGAGGGTTCTTTTTGCAAATCTGTCTTCATTTGCATTTACGTTACAATCTTGTTTTATTTTAATAAAAAATTAAAGTAGAAAAACTTAAAGAAGGTCTAAAGCACTCTCTCTTTTGCCTATTTGTAGTGGAGATGAGTGCTACCCGGTGGGGTCTTCTGCTGTTGTAGCCCATCTGCCTCAAAGTTGTGAGTGTTGTGGCTTCACAAATGCTTCACAAACTCGTTACATACCTCGGTTGTAACAAGTGGTTATTTCAGTCAGAGTTGCCCTTCTATTAGCTTGAAGAAGTCCGCCCATTCTCCTCTGACCTCTAGAATCAACAAGTCATTTTCGCCCACAGGACTACCACATACTGGATGTTTTTCCCTTTTCACACCATTCTTTGTAAACCCAAGAAATGGTTGTGCGTGAAAATCCCAGTAACTGAGCAGATTGTGAAATACTCAGACCGGCCCGTCTGGCACCAACAACCATGCCACGCTCAAAATTGCTTAAATCACCTATCTTTCCCATTCTGACATTCAGTTTAGAGTTCAGGAGATTGTCTTGACCAGGACCACACCCCTAAATGTATTGAAGCAACTGCCATTTGATTGGTTTAGTAGGTCATTGCATTAATGAGAAATTGAATGGGTGTTCCTAATAATCCTTTAAGTGAGTGTATATATCTATAAGGAACTGAAACACCATGCAATGCACTGAATGTATACAAAAGAAACCTAACTAAACGATATACAACTGCAACAATGAAAACACTGGAAGGAGTTCATATTCCTGCTCTCACTGGGTCAGATGTTACAAGCAGGGATATTGATTAAGGTGTTCAACACAATTGCATTACAAAAATAAATCGAGTCACCTGGTAGACACTAAAGCCTTACCATACGAAATTTACATCATTTTACTCACGCTTTATGATTAAGGACTATGAGCTGACATCAGGTTTTGACAGTCACCACAGAAGACGTGTGTTAGTTCTTTAAATGGGTTTACCTCAGCAAGTCTGCTGGCCCAGATGGTATCCCCAGCTGTATCCTCAGAGCATATGCTCAGCTAGCGGGAATGTTCATTGACATCTTCAAACTCTCCCTTTCCCAGGCCATTATTCCTTACTGCTTCAAGAAATCCAACATGATTCTAGGCCCCAAGTAAATAAAAGGTGACAGAACTATCCTTTTCAATTCACTTATTGCCTCACCTATTTACAGATCTATGCATGATACCATTGCCATTACATTCCATTTACTCATGTGGACAAAGGGAATGCGTTTGTGAGGATGCTGTTTCTGACTGCAGCTCAGCCTTCAACACCATAGTGTCCTCCCTGCTCATCGAAGGCACATGGCTCTGGGTGCTGAACTTCCAAACTGGCCAACCTCAAGTGATGAATGTTTGTACCATCACCTAATCCACAATTATTATCAAAATGGGGGCACCACAAGGCTGCATACTTAGCCTCCGCATGTACTCCCTTTACATCCACATAGAGCTCCAATTAATCGTCAAATTCACTGAGGACACAACGATAGTAGGCCTAGGTACAGGCAAGACAAGTTGGCTTTCAGATAGGAAGTTAGTATATTGATGGCATGGTGCTGGCTAAATAACCTCTCCCATAATGCATTGTGGACCACAATGCAGCGAACACCCCAATCCACATGAGTGGAGACGCTGTGGAGAGGATCACACGTTTTAAGATTCTGAGAGTTCACCTCTCAGAGGGGCTAGACTGGTCATTTCATACAGCCACAGTGGTAATGAAAGCACAGCACTGATTGTATAATTTCAGGAGGTTGAAGTTTTTCAGCCTGTCCCAGAGGTTCCTCACGGTGTTCTACAAAGGCTCCATTGAGAGGATACTGACAAGCTGCATTAGAGCATGATTTGGCAACTCAAACGGTGACTAACCATACGGCTTTGCAGATGCTGGTACATTCAGTCAAACATGTCCCAGTGCCCCCCCCTCCCTTAAAGATACCTACAATATCAGGTGTTGCAGAAGGATTAGATTGAATTGTTTCTATTTTAAATTGTGTTTTGCACCGTTTTTACTTACTGTAGTTCATTGCAGATTTTCACTGTATATGCCATTACATCTGTGTTTCAGTGCACATGACAAACAAACTAAACCCATTTCTACTGGCCTAAAACAGCAGGTCTGCTTTCATATAAACACTGAAGAGACTAGCAACTTGTGGCAAAGTTAGGTTTATTATATTTCGACACAGCTCATTTACATACAGTAACTCACAGAAAAAAATGCTTAGCAGTTTATACATTGTGGTTCAATCCTGTGGTTTTGCACTGTTTCAAAACCTTTTCTATACCTGCAATCATCAGTCATTTCTCATTTGTAATTCAATCCAACTGCTTTGGAAGACAACATGGTTTGAACAATGAAGCACTTCTGCATTAGCTGAACAATATCAGATGTCTTAGAAATGACCTTTAAATTGACATTAACACGGATCTAGCACTGATCAGATTTAATCTAGGTTTGAAATTGATAACTGATTAAATAAGTGTCAGCTAACCATCTGAGAAATGGATGAGCAACATCAAAGGGACCTGTATCACTTCACATTCTACCCACAGAAATGAATCTATATGATACTATAATATTGGAAGAAACGCTGGTATACCGTAAGCACACTCCCTTTTTATGTAGCCACATCAAAGATGACCTGTTCTTCCATTAATAGTACTTGTTCAAATGATTCATTTTAATAAATACTATACAGCTAAAGATGTAAGACCAAGCTAAAATAAAAAACATGGCACATGCTTGAAACAATGACATACATGATGGACGAAACTGTTTAATAAAAAAAGAAATCTGCATTCTAGCAAATAATCCCTTTACAATTTTAATAACAAAAAATATTGTGAAAATGTCAAAACACTGGACTGTGTTTTACATTATATGCTATTTCAATATGTTTGTATATACATGTATATTATTTGCATATGCTTTAAAATAAAGTGCCTTTCTTTAAAAAAATATATTTCAAATGTGATACCTTAACGTTTTAATTAAACATATATTCCTGATAAGAAGAGGTTTGCGACGTAAACGTTCAAAGATCACCCGAGAAGAGACAGCTCTGAACAAAGAGAAGAGTATTTTTCCATGACAAAAACAACAAAGAATGTTTCTAATTAAAAAATAGCATTGAAGTTGGCCACAAATAAATAGCACAATGAAACACGTTGCCAACAGTGTTCTAGGAACCTTTCTCCCATAAACTCGTGAACTTTAAAACAGATGTTTTTGCATCATCACCATCACCCCATTGTTTAGTTAGGCAAATAAAACACAATCATTCCTGATGTGAATTGTGTAATCATTACACATCACTCTCTTCTCACAAGCTCATTCACACTAATATTGACACTTTGTTGAAAGTGCCTTCCTGTAAAACGCCTATGAATTGGATAAAATATGTAAGGTTGCCGATTTAAACTAATCAAGTTTCTGGTCAAGCCATTTATTGTGCCTAGAGTAGTCCAGCGGTCGAAGCTGCTGCCTCTTGTGCACAAGTACTGCTGCAGCATGGGTTGATCCTAGACTATTTACTCTCATTTTTCCCAACTACCAATCCTCTATATAAAGCAAATAAATTGAATTCCCACAGTATACATATAATACAAAAGATCAGTTTGATACTTTGCAGATACTGTCCGGAGAGAGATGACCCTGGATTGATTTCAAACAATATTACTTAAGAATCAAATAGTGTATTTAAAAAAATCATACTAGTTTAATCTTCCATATTCCACATGGAGAAGAACTGTTTTAATATTTCTAGTACTCAAAATGACGCAAAAAATACATTTACAGATATTTCGAAAATGCTTCTATTTTTCACAGATTAAAAAAAAATATATATATTGTTTTATAGGACAGTAGGAAGTAGATGATAGGCAGACAAGTAGGGGGCGACAGAGAGGAAAGGCACAGACAGCTGAGCCGGGGCTCAAATCCCCGTTGCCAGGGGCATGAGAGGTCTGGACACAGGGTGAGCATCCGGTTTGGCAAAGTGACGCAAATGAGGAAGTGTCTTAAACCTGCATTCTATCTGAATTCCAGCTGGGGGCGACATGTCTGGTTGCAAAAGAGCTTGGTTTCTGTAATAGTTTATGAGAATGAGAGACACCTCTCCATGATTTATTACCTCAGTAAACATTTCCATGAGTATCTGGTCTCAATCACTAGATTTAAGCCTTCTGCAATTTATCATGATGTTGTTTTTTTATTATGGTCTCGTTGATTTTAAAATCGGCTATAAAGCGAAGGGGCGTTTAGGGCATGGCTATGGCGTTCGGTTGTAGGACAAGACACTCAAAGGAGTTGGCAGTTCACTTTTTCTGGTAAGTAACATTACATTTTGTTTTACATTTTGTTTAAATACTGTTTTTCATTATAATCCCAATAAATATCAGTTAGCTAGCCAGATTAATTCTCCTTCTCATCTAAAATTTTCACATCTACAAGCAAGATATCTGCACACGTAATGACAAATTCGATGTCCCAAATCAGATCTTAACAAATCAATGGGTGACGTCACACATGGTTACATCCAGTGATACATACAGTCTATGGGTCTGGAGTTGGGAGCCACTAAACAAAATTCCGGTTTGGAAAAACATAATTTGGCAATCAGATTTAATTTCTATTCTGAAAAGTCAAATATATTGCTCTGGAGAAAATTACAAGACCAATGCAAAATCATCACTTTCTCAGGATTTACTTTTGAGTGTTTGAGTGAATTTTTTTATCCCATAAATTACTGACAACATTTTTCCTATATTTTAAATAAAACATTGTCATTTACAACATTTATTATACCAGAAAATGACAACTGGTCAAAATAACAAAAAAGATACAGTGTTGTCAGACCTCATATTTTGCAAAGAAAATAAGTTCATATTCAGTTTTAAACAAAGGAGTACTAATGTATTAACTTAAAAAGAGCTAAAAAAAATGTTGGTGTAATGATAATAATTGTATAATAATAATAATAATTGGCTTTCATGCATCTTGGCATGCTCTCCACCAGTCTTTCACATTGATGTTGGGTGAATTTATGCCACTCCTGACGCAAGAATTCAAGGAGCTCAGCTTTGTTTGATGGCTTTTGACCATCCATCTTTCTCTTGATCACATTCCAGAGGTTTTAAAGAGGTTGATTGGAGAAAATTTGCAGTGGACTCATACATTTTCCAGAGCTGTCAATACACATCTGTACTATATCCACAGTACAAAACCATACATACAACATTTCTCAATGGCATAGAAAACCTGGGGGTAAAAGCACACACGTACAAGGACCAAGGGACAGAAAGAGATGCTACGAAATAGTAATGCAATGTGATGGTGAAACCCGGGGAAACACCAGGCAAGCTGAAGTGTCATGCAGCAGTGAGGAACTGAGATGTTAATGCCATAACGATTTGGTGGGTTTTCACAGCTGCACTTCAATGGAAGACGAACCCAGTGTATCATATGAAGGTATAAATTATGCTGCCAAACATGGTCAAAATGGACTTAATTAAGGAGGCAATTCATTCCAAATGGCACCTCATTCCCTTTTTAGTGCACTCCTTTGGACCAGAGCATTGCACTCTCAGTGAGTTAGTCAAAAGCATTGGATATGATTTATTGGTCATATTCCAATGTTGCTTCTTGCCGGAATGACAGCATTACTTACGGTTTACTTAGTGATATGAAGTGATAATCTCTCTGGGTATTGCAACTGTAGGAACCTATTGTATTAAAACAAGAGGCTTTTTAAAAATTGGATAATGTGGGCATGTTGCCAGCACCGCATTACATCGAACAAGCAAATCCAACGACTAGAGGCGCTTTCTATCCTGACTGGCATTCTGATGAAACGGGATCTCTGCTAAGTTTCCGGAGCACTACTTGTTTGAACGGCAACACGATTCCAGGATGCTGAAGGAACAATGGAGGCCTGACTTTCTGACTATGTGTGTGTGAGCATGCATGTTAGATGACAAGCCGATGACAGGCTGCAGGAAAGTCCCTTATGCCAACAGAGCCAGCTATGAGTGGGCACTGATGAAGGAGAGGGTGGAGACTGACAGAAAGGGAGAGTGTAGAAAGTGAAGACCAAGAGAGTAAGAAAGAAACAGAGAGTCGTCCGTCAACGCTACTCTGTCAGGAACGGCATCAGGAGGCGTTTAGCGTCAACATCACTCAGTGACACCCACAGGCTTGATAACGTGGGGATTAAAGATGTTAAAACAACTTCCTAACAACACAGGCCATGGTCCCCGGAGAGTGTGTAGAGGGGAGGGAAAGGCGGGGAGGATTGCACTCCAGGAGAGGGAGATAGGGGAGAAGAAAAGGGCTGAGATCTTAAAGGTTTTCCCCCCTGTTCAGAGAGACGTCTCCCCACTTCCCCTCTTGTCAACTCCCACTCCGCTCCGGTGCTCCATTAATCAACCGAGGCTAGATACCCCCCTTCTCAATTCTCAGCCTCACTGCTCTACCCAACCCCCCCCTACACCTTTTTGTCCATCTCTCCCGACTCCACGCACTTTCCACCTCACCCCACGAGTGTCCTAAGTAAGACCCCCACAACCAGCTGGAGGCCCCCCCTACTTCTCAGAACATCATGCCCCCCCGCTACCCGCACCGCTGGAGTGGCTGGAGTCTCGGGTTTCCAAGAGCGTGGCGCCGGGATACATTGCCAGGTAAAGTGCAAACACAATGGTTGTAAATAAATGAGGGCACTCAAATCTGTCACTGTGGCAGAGCTAGGGAGAGAAAAAGAGCTTTGACCAAAGTGTTTGATGGTTATTCTTAAACAGGATTAGCTAAGTACAAAACAGTGCAACTTTATCTGACAGCAACATGGGCAAAACAGTTACAGAGGATGAATTCTCTGACACTGGATATAGGACATGGGATGTATTTAAAAAATAATTAAAAAAATATAGCAGAAAAGTAAATGTACTTTTTTGGGTTCGGCTGAGTTCACAAGTTTTGGGAAGTTCCTAGTTAAGACCAAAATGACATGGTAAAGGGAGTTCATAAATAACCTGTGATTTATTAAATGTACAAAAAGAGTCAAACATGATTAATTATGATATCTACTTAGTTATGAACTCCCCTTACCTGGATGGACCCAGCTGAGTATTTTTACTTTGTGTTTTTTTTGGGGCTGTGTTGGTAGAGTTGGTGGGTATTCAGAAGGGAGCTAAAGAAGGAATAGAGTGTAGAGAGAGAGCAATTCAGAATTAGAGAGAGGAACGAGAGATTCAGACAGAGAAAAAGACTGAAGGCAGAGAGGGAGATAGAGGCTGACCATGAGAAGACAAGGAAGGAGACAGTGATCTAAAACAAAAAACGACCAAAATCCGGTTTCAAATGCATCCCCATTAGCAGCTTGACAGGAATTCCTTTCATGAGACATCCGAATCTGAGTAAATACAACTGTCCCGATATGAGGAAAAAGAATACAGCCTCTCTGTGTTCCACCATGATCCCTCAGGGGTTCTAGAACACTCCACGTCAACCTCTCTGGCCTACAGTGGCCATTCTCTGTAGCAGCAGCACATTTAAGTCTATGGGGGCGGAGGTTTGGGGTCTTTGGGGGAGGGTTTTCTAAAAGGGTGTGAGACAAATACCCATAGGACCATGGTCATTACAGTCCTTCCCTCTCTGAACGTTGCCAGCTTCTACAAACCAGTGTTATTTTTCTTTTTCTGTTTGGCTGTGCATGACTGAAGCTCTCCAAAATCTGGACTTCAACAAGCAATAAATGACCAGCAAAATTATTGTTTTTTCTATCTTCCCATAACGCCACAGTAATTCTTCCATGAAAAAGTGTACTCCAATTGGCCACCCTGATACCGATGAGTCATCAGATGAGGAAAATCTTGATGATGGCAGTGATGTCATAACAACGTACCGGTTTGTAGATGTGACGTTTGCTGAGCTTTCCCACGCACCGTGAATGCATCCAACTTGACTAAACTTTGCATTAAACTGTCATAAACCTATGGATGCCGAGGAGGTGGGGGGGATATCCAGTGTCTTTAATCGAAAACAACTGATATTTAATACAATGTGTTCGGTTCATACTCCCCCTTAGACTTCAATGCCAGAGACTGGAACCAAGTGGCCCTCTCTCTCTCTCAACCTTTTCACCACTATGGGATTTATTTCTCCTCGCCTGTGTTCTCTCAGTACTCCCTGGCCTCTTCCAGCTCGACCTGGTATACCTCCTCCTTGGGATTGTCGAGACACTGCATCCCGTTGTTTGGCGGCCGCACAGTGTGGAAGCGGCTCCAATCCCCTTTGCAGAGGATCCAGGGCAGCACGTCCACTTTGTGATGTAGCTCCGGCGAGAACTCTGTGCTGATAAGGTTGGGTGTGCCAGCCCCTTTCCCTCGAGTGATCAGCTTCATGTGCTCGTCGTAGCAACAGTGCTGCGCGGCCAGTGTAGTGCTCTCGACGGAGAGCATGGATCGGGCACAGAAGCGAGCTGAGGGCTTGTAGATATCCAGCCGCTCCTTGGGGCCGGAGGCGTCACGCCAGCGGTATGTCTTGCGCAGAGTCTTGTCGAAGATGTTGACAGCACTGTAGACGGCTTCGGACGGGTAGGTGCAGGGGCAGCTGGGTAGCTCGGTCACCACCTGGTGGAGGTATTTCTGGAGGAAGTCATTCTTGCAGCTCAGCCACTTCTCACAGCTGTCCACATCTGGGGAGGAGAGCCAACTTAGTCAGTAGATTATTCATTTGAGAAACGATCAATCAACAGCGTGACAAAGCAAATCATGCTGAGTACGTTTACAGAACTAATCAACAAACCTAATGCAGCAGGTGGGAGATGGTCGGAGTTCGATCACATGCTTCCTCCAAGCATGTGGTACTAATCTAGATCGATTCTTAACACACTGCTCATTCAACACAAAAGCCTTTAGTTGATGCACGTGTGGGAGGAAACATATTCATCGACTATACAACCACGACTGAATTCACAGGCACCCAACATACACAGGAGTCACTAGAAAGCAACCAAGTATCCATCCAATGCAGCGCTGCACCAATTTGCACCACCACATCGTCAGAATGCCGCAACTGGGATATGAACCTGGCCACCGTCAACTGCTCTAATTCAATAGATTAGTTTTGGCAATAATAAAAATATAGTTTTTAAAATAGGTTATGAATTCAGACAGATTTGATTACCTTACAGAACCCAGAGACAGAGTATTAAGGAGTGGTTTCAATGGCTTAATATATTTGAAGGCTTTGAAACCCAGACCTGAAAGGCTCTGAAAGTGAACAGAGATTGGGATGAAAAAAAAACTTAGCAATGGTCAAACTCTGTGCCAGAGAAAGAAATCTATGTTGGAGGCTAGGTCAGATTGGAACCTATTCATTATAAACATTTCTATTCTGTAGTGGATTGGGAAGGAGCAAAAAAAACCTCAGTCTTTTATTTTTGTAGCGCATTCTTTGATATTTTTGCCCAGAATTAACAGAGGTATCACTTTCACTGGCCTGTGCCAGACATATGGGGAGCAATATAAGACTAACTAAAAAGGAATTCAATCATTTCTTTGAGGACCGTTTACATTTTTTCATGGGGTTTGCAACAGTGTGGAGCAATCCTTAACAAGGTGAAGACAAGGTGGGCAGGCATTCCATATAATTTGGAATTGGAAAACTACAAATGGACATGAACCTATTTATGATGGTATAAGAGGTCAGCCGTGTTGGACAGGGCGTTGATTAAACATGGTTTGTCAGTGGTGTGCAATTATGTAAATCAATGACATTAAGAAATGTATAAGTCTTGTTTGTTAGTTACAGTAGCTAGACAGCTTTAGAGAAATTATTCCAAGCATTTCTTTCATTAAATTAATGGTCACATTAAACATTTCATTAATTTCAATAAAACCCACAGCCTGAAATCACTTACTTGTGGCCAGGGGATCAGTACCATTTGTTACCTCCAGAGGCATCATATCAGTCACTGCCAACAGGTCATCTACCGACAGTAATGAAAAGATAAATAAATGAATAGCTTCATTCTAGGCAATGAAACAGTGGTTTTACTAAGAAAAACGTTTTTTTTAAAGTAACAGTGGATATAGTAACTAGGGAGAGTAAATTATGTGTACACAAACAGACACCCACCTGGCTGCAATACAATTTCTTATTGAGCATTGTGAAATAGCCCTGAAACTGTGTACATACTAGTACTCTTCAGGAGGGCAATAAGACAGGCAGCTTATGAGCTTATGAGCACACAATATAATTATTGAATCACCTGAATTCTGGTTAATAATTAGAGAACTAATAGCATACAATCTCACAATGCTGCAGCTCAGGGTTCATAAAGTAAACTGTTCATAACGTAAACCCTCACCTGGACACCTGTTCAGATCGCAGGTCCGAGATTCGGTCGCCGTGCACGCATAGCCACAGGAACGGAAGCGCTTTTGGTTGCCGTGGCCGCAGGTGACACTGCATGGCGACCAGTCGCTCCACTCCTCCTCTTCATACTCTAAGATGAAGGGGACAGTCAGCAGAGACGGGGGGGTATATGGGATGAAAACAAAACCAACGGGTACATTAGAGGAGCATGGTATGCCTTTGAAGTCAGCCTAGTGAATTCCTCACCCAGCTGGTGGGAACATTATGCAATAAAACAGCGACAGCCAAACATCTGTGGAGCTGCCAGAGTAGAGCATGTGTCAGCATTAACATTGCATACATGTACTGATGTCTGCAATTATTTGGGCAGTAAAATATTTGTTTATGTTTTTCTCTATGCCCCAAATTTTGTATTTGTAATTACAATGTGGTAAAAATATAGATTGTCTGCAACCAGGCCTGTACAAAAGTCATTTTCATTTGTTGTAAATGTTTATGTATTTTTGCATTAAATCTCATCTGCAGGAAATATAATGTACAGTTATTTGGATTTAACTCTGCAGATGAATTTAGCCATGTTATGTTTTTGCATAAAATCTATCCCAAGTTATTATTGCAGTTTGGTTGGGTTTGTTGTCTTGCTGTATGATAAAGCACTATCTAATGAGTTTCTCATTAGATGCTGTCTTCAGCCATAACATCATCAATGACAACAAGTGAGCCTGTTCCAGTGGCAGCCATACATGCCCATACATCCACTCTATTTCAAAGTTAATATGGTATGTCGTAAGACATTGACCGAAACACAAGATATTAACAGACCTCTTGGCTGCACAAAGTATGTGCAACCCACCTTACCAAAAACACGTTTCAAGCACTTTATCCCAGTAATTTTTAAACATTTAAATATGGGGAGAATGTATAATAATTGTTGGAATTTCTATGTGGGAAATATATATACAACTACCCTCAAGTAATAGCTGACAATCCATAATTAAACTCATCATTATTTGAGCGACTAAAAAACGTACAAAATGCTTCACTTTCCCAAAATTAATGGAGGGCACTACAAGAACAACGTTTATTTTCAACATGGGTTTTGTGGCAAAAACAACTAATTATATCTTAGTAAGAATGCATGGTAGAACGCAGAGCAAAGTATGAGCCAGGACCACCTCTTGGATCAGACACATGTGGAAATAGTGAATAATATGTACATAATGTTTTATTGACCTGTATATATATGTCCACCTAACATTTTCAACCTGCTTCTCAAGACCTGGGGGCATGCCAATATGGATTTTACAGTGATGTTTACTATGTTTACATGCATTCTACAGTAATAACTAAAAATTAATCATATTCTTTTGTAGTTCTTTGTATGTTTTGGCTCTATATGACATTATGCATGACTATCATTGTCTCGCAAGATTAGGATTTACTTATTCTTCTTGTAGCCACAAGTCTTCTGTATCCAAAACAATATATCACTTTACTGTAAGACAAAGTCTGACACTTTCAGAGGCCAAAATATCAACAGAGTGCCAGACAGACTTCAACCCCCTTAGCTCTAGAAGGATTAATAATATTGTCACAACTATGTCAAGTGTCACTCCTCACTCCTGTCCTTAGATGTTTTACCATCCAATTCAAATCTATTAAAGAAAAGGCACATATTCAGCAGAGCATCATTTATATTGCAGGTCAAGAATGTGTAATATTTATTACTAACAATGTGATAGTTTACATGTATCCTTTCCTTAGATAGCTACCGTACATATACCTAGAGAAATAAATTCCTCTCAACACATGTAAGCTGTACGTTTGTATTAGAATTAGCACTGAGAATGTAATTTTCTTCTCAAAACACAAATGACATTATAAACGTATCATATTCTATTAAGATAACTTTTTTATTATAACTGGCACAAAACTGTAATTGTAATGTTATTATTTTTTTAGTATAAAAAATGTGTATATAATTTAAGATATCGTTCTTAACGTTTAGGATGGCAGAACATCCTCTATTTTGTTCAAAGTGATGTGCTGCAAAACTGCTGAGTTTTCCAACGGTTTGATTTAATGACGACACAGTATGCAGAAGCTAGTTAAGAGTATGGGCTTGGGGTTTCAGGCCTTTTTCCAAGTACAAGAGCCTGTTACCCGATACCAGCATCATAACTCTATACACTTACACAGAACTAGATAATGTCCCGAAAGCAACAGTCACTTTACCGGCTATATTCTGACCTGGGTCCTGACAAGATAATTGATTCTCTCAAATAATATAAACAGATGCTAGCTGCTTCAGCATGGTTCACAGTAGGATTTAATAAAAATTACTTTACTTCCAATCAACAGATCAGCCAGAGAATCCAAAAGGAACTGCTACTGTACCAGCTATATTCGGAAACTCACTTTACCATCTTAACCAGAGAATCAAACAGGAGTAAGTGCATACACTTTATACTGGCCCCTCGTGGGAATCAAACCCACAACTCATTTAAAGAGCCATATTTTACAGATGGATCTATACAGAATTCTGATCCAGGTCCTCTCAACTAAAATGAATCTACTTAGTAGACAGACACCAACCTGTTGTAAACTAATCTGGAATCTGTTTGTCTTTGTCTCAGTGAGAGGTAATCCTAGCACCACAGACGCTTCACTGGTCTGCTCAGCTCTGTTTCCACACAGGAGTTAATGATGCAAGACTAAATTAATATTGCATATTTTTCAGGAAAGTATAATTATACTAATGACCAGGATTTGGCGCCAGCTGGCAGTCTAGAACATGTGTGTGTGTTGTGTCCTTGTGCATGTGGAAAAGTTAGTGTTTTTCATGGGCGTGTGTGTGTGTTTCTATTACATACAATAAATACAGCAATGGCATTTTCAGCAGCTTAAAGCGGAGCCAAGATAAACAGAGCCCCAGGACAGCTAGCCATCAAACAGGCTAGCTAATTGGTCTTGTGTTTAATGAACAATGACTTTACTCCCTGAGCTAAGTCGATTACAGGCGCAGAGAAGGAAAAGAAAATCAACAGAGAATAAGTAAATGAGAGTACATTAAAAGATAAAGGGATAGAGAAGGAGTGAATAAATAGTGGAGATGGAGGTGTGGAAAAGATGGAGAAACGCATGCTAGACAATAGGGCCTAGCAAGGAGGGCACTTGATCAAGGAATGGAGGGAGAGAAAAGAGTGGAACATATGAAAAGAGATGGGCAAAGTGGTGATTATTTAATCCAGTGTCCGGCTGCCTCTCCACAAAATAATAAGTTATGGGCTTGTTGCCGCCCGTCGCTAGCGTGCAGCTACTAGTAAGCTCAGCACTGGCCAGGTGTTGAATGATATGGAGCCTTCTGTTGGCTACAGTGATTGTGTAAAAGACAGCGTGTGCGTTTGTAAAAAACAGCATGTGTGTCTGTAAATGACAGTGTGTGTCCGTAACACACAATGGATGTCTGTAAAAAACAGTGTGTGTGTGTCTGTAAAAGACAGCGTGCGTGTCTGTAAAAGACATTGTGTGAGTCTGTAAAAGACAGCGTGTGTGTCTGTAAATGACACGTGGGTCTGTAAATGACACGTGTGTGTCTGTAAAAGACAGCGTGTGTGTCTGTAAAAGACAGGCATGTCTGTAAAAGACAGCGTGTCTGTAAAATACAGCGTGTATGTAAAAGACAGTGTATGTGTGTAAAAGACAGTGCATGTGTCTGTAAAACACAGCATGTGTCTGTAAAAGACAGTGTGTGTCTGTAAAAGACAGCGTGTGTTTGTAAATGACAGCATGTGTGTCTGTAAATGACAGCGTGTGTCCGTAACACACCATGTGTGTCTGTAAAAAACAGTGTGTGTGTGTCTGTAAAAGACAGCGTGCGTGTCTGT
>JACXGM010002659.1:21681-45857 GCA_016801145.1 Umbra pygmaea | reverse complement strand
CATTATGGAATTCAAGTAAACTTTTTTTAATTAAATTTTTTAATTTTAAATTAATTCCCCCCCCCCCCCAAGAGGTGGATCAGCTTTAATATTGCTGAGAGAATGATGCTTCCGTCAGAGATTATTCGCATCATCTCCAATCTCCCATATTCTTAATTTCTTTTATCAGTATATTCATCCATTTTAATATACCTTCCTTTATTTTCCCACAACCCATACTACATCTCGCCCAAGTGGAGTAAACTAATAAACAGTGACCTTTTAGTTTCTTTTTCTAGCTTATACATACTATGCATGTTTCACAATCACTATCTGTTTGTGTTTATTCCTAGCCTTGTTTTATTTCTAAAATCCATCACATTTTGATTTTTGCCACATATTTCTGACAGACCTACAGTATATCTCAATACTACTATATAGTCTGTATACCTTTTACAGATCTTGTTTTTATTTGTCCCACCCCTCAGCTCTTCAGCCCCTCCCATCTATCTCTTAACCCCACCCATATTGGATTTCCATTTGCCATGTATTTTTCAAATGGACTGTGATACTTCACAATAGTACAGAACCTTTCTATTCTTATTGTTTCCACCATTTGTGAATTAAAAAAACATTTTTTTGCTAAAATAATAATTATAATGTTGCTCAATTGACTTCCCCAGTATTGCTGTCTATAGCATTAGCTCTAGGGAAATGTTGCCTCAGCCAATGCTGTACCTTTGACCACAAACAAGCTACATGTAGACAATAACAAAATAGATGATCTAGTGACTTCTCCTTGCTGTAAAATATGCAGAGTTGGGAAGATTGTATCCTGCATATAGCTTCTATTGGTTGGAAGATTGTGTCTTGCATATACATAAGCTTCTATTGGTTGGAAGATTGTATCCTGCATATACATAATCTTCTATTGGTTGGAAGATTGTTTCCTGCATATATATAAGCTTCTATTGGTTGGAAAATTGTATCCTGCATATACGTAAGCTTCTATTGGTTGGAAGATTGTATCCTGCATATACATAAGCTTCTATTGGTTGGAAGATTGTATCCCTCATATACAGTCATATGCAAACATTTAGGCACCCCTGACAATTTGCATGATTTTCATTTATAAATAATTGAGTGTTTGGATCAGCAATTTAATTTGTTGATTTTAATACCTGTAACTACCTGGCACTGATTAATTGGAACACACAATTGGTTTGGTGAGCTCATTAAGCCTTGAACTTCATAGACAGGTGCATCCAATCATGAGAAAAGGTATTTAAATTGGCCAATTGCAAGTTGTTGTTCTTTTTTACTCCTCTGAAGAGTGGCAACATGGGGACCTCAAAACAACTCTCAAATGACCTGAAAACAAATATTGTTCAACATGATGGTTTAGGGGAAGGCTACAAAAAGCTATCGCAGAGACTTAAGCTGTCAGAATTTTGGACCTCTGTGATTGCCAACAAAGGTTTTGCCACCAAGTAAAAGGTCATGTTTTACCAAGGGGTCAAATACTTATTTCAGTCATTGTAATGCAAATCAAATCAGCTGTTTTGAAAGGCACTTTTCTGGATTTTTTGGTTGTTATTCTGTCTCTCACTGTTTAAATGAACCTACAATTAAAATTATACACTGATCATTTCTTTGTCAGTGGGTAAATGTACAAAATCAGCAGGGGATCAAAAAAGAATTCCCCCACTGTATATAAGCTTCCATTGGTTGAAGATTGTATCACCATATATATATATAAACTTCTGTTGGTTGAAGATTGTATTCCCCATATTTATAAGCTTCTATTGGTTGGAAGATTGTATCCCCATATATATAAGCTACTGAATTTTTTATAATAATTTAAATTGAAACATTCAAAATATTCAATATTTTACATGTCAATTCATAAACCTTGTGCCATAGAATCGGGACATAAAAGATACATCCTGAACTATCTGTTAAATTTTTTAGTCCTAAAATGGAATTGGTTTATATCTTATTCATCACAATTTTCTTTAACCACTTATGGTCTCTAATGCAGGGCAGGCAGACAAGTTCTTCACTTTTGTGGTAATATGGCTATTTGTTGGTTATCATTTTGTGGCATTTCCATATGTCTATGTTAATTACATATAACATAGCTTCACCACCTCATTTATGATATCATTCACAAAGATGATTCCTTTTTTTCGAAGAATACCTTTTTTCAATCAATTAGTAAAATTGAATTTAACCACAACATTTGTGATATTACTGTACTTGTTTTGTATTTTCAGGTGGGTTAAACTGAAATTGCAACCAACTTTCTATGGCTTGTTTAAAAAACACGGATAGCTTGGAGATAATTTCGTTTTCAAATAGCCAAAAGTGAGAAGTTGTAATCTGAATTTTAAAAAAAAGGCCATTGTCGAACAAAGGGTGAGACATTCTTGCCAATTTACTTAATTATGTATAGCCTTTGCATAACTGATGCCTTTAAATAGAGGTCTAATGCATTAATGTTTAATAATTTCTGCCCTCCGTATTTATATTCATTATATAAATAAGCTCCTTTAATTTTGCCAGGCTTGCCATTTCAAATAACATTGAATAGTAAACATTGTTAATCATTCCTTTTACTGGAAAGTTCTAGAAAGAACGATTATGCAAAAAGGTCATAATTGATCACGCTCTGTTTGTGACATTTCCACATTTGTTAGGATTTATATAGCCTAATTCAACATTCGTCTGCTGCCCAACTGCGCTGAAGCACTTTTCACACCCCCTGCCTCCACGTCGAGAAGCATGTCTGTTGAGGAGTGAAGGGAAGACAGGCAGGAATGTTCCCCTGCTAAGACATCATGGAGTGTGTGACTCTGAACACTGCCAGAATCTCTTTACTCAGTTGTTTCCCGAATGGCAACCTATTCCACAATTGGTGCACTAGATTTGACCATAGCCCTGCACTAAATAGGGCACAGAATGCTAAAACAGAGAGCAGAGGGCCATTTGGGAAGGCCACAACCTGTGTTCCCTCACAGGGTCACGTTCTTCCTGGAAACTGTCATTTACCTTTTGAATACTAGTAGTGGGACCATTGGATCAATGAACTTGAGCATTACTGGAGAAGCTTGTTAACATGAAGAACTGGAATGGCAATAGTATACCCTTGATTCATTTGCTTTACTTGTGATTACCTACTTATTCTGTTTTTTATGTAAAATCACAGTCCTGATGCCAATATTGACTTGTATTAGTGAGCTTCAGTTTTAACGTGTTATTTAACCAGGTAGGTTGACTAAGAACAAGTTCTTATTTACAGCAACGACCTCGAAGTATTTAGAGTAAAGTGGAAAAGATCTGCAAAGACATTTGCCAGAGTCGGGAATTGAACTGGCAACCTCCTTAACCATTGAGCCATCTGCACCCCTAGTTACAGAAGAGGGCTCACCAGACCCATTGCCTATTCATATTTTCTGTTCACTGTAATACATTTTTGCATGTGTTGTTTTTGTCTGCATATGGGAATTGTGCCACACCCCGTCCAAATAGAGGCACCAAGTTGACTGATGTCTTACATCAGTTCGTTTAATTAAATTCTCTACGCCTCAGCTTCTGCGGCTCGTCTGGGCAAGGTGCACTCGGTTTATCTTTTAATAGTTCTGTCCTGCTGGTCTGGGACCTGTGTCTGTCCAGCTCTTTTTAGCTGTGATCTGGGCAGGTAGTCAGAGAGAGGGTCATTCTGGCTAGTAGGCGTGGGGATTCTTTGGCCAATGTTATCTTTGGAAAGTGCAGACTGAACAGAATCTGTGAAGGAGTCCAGTGTCAGTCCAGAAGGCCTAGAGCCAGTGGGTTACTAGATAGAGGCTAGACCTGGCTGTACCAGAATAGCAGGAACATGGTAGAAATGCTGTAAGACAAAGATAGAAAGTGATGGCAGGAAGAGGGAGGAGGGCGACTGCAGAGAGCGCGACATCAGCAAAAGTTCGATGTGAAATTCTTTGTTGTTTTATTTTACTGATGATAAATCCTCAAGGCTCAATACTCTCTGTGTGAATTGCTGATGGCAGGGGCCTGTCTGGTGTTTCTGTAACAGTTTACACAACGGAGAAGTACAAAACAAAACTCCAAACAACAGTGGTTCTCCAAAAAGCCATATGAAAGAACATTTTACCATGTCATTGCGTTGACACAGCAGTTGAAATAGAGTGCGTCTGTTTTACCTGAGACAGACAGGGTACGGTTCAATGGGATGACAAAGCAATGGTGGCACCCAAACAGCGTCCTATTCCCTATAAAGTGCATTACTGTTGACCATAGCCTCTAGAAGGAAGGGGTGCCGTTTGGGACTCACTCCAAGTCACTCTTCCATTAATCTGTACTGAGCCAAGTGTAACCCAAGTCCAGCCGAGTGGGCCTTATTCATTTAATGCTGGAATCCATCTCTTTCAGACTGGTAGTATGGCTCTAGTTATTCCCTCATATTGACCTTGGGGGGTCGGAGGGGGGTTCAGATGGGTGATTACTCCTCTCTCCCTTTTTGTGGGACATGAAATGTTAGCGGCTCTACAGGAATCGCACATTTTCTGTAGCTGTTTGTCTCTTTGAAACCGCATGCTTGTTTCCCCAGTTGGCCCTCAGGAAACACCAAGTTCAAGTGTAATATACAGCACAATATGACAAGGACACAGGCTCATACAGTAGGATAGCTGCCATAAAGAACAAATTAGACTTGAGTAAGCACATTGTTGGCCTGGGACAATAAGTTAACGAAGACAGATCTGACAAACTGGAGTTTTTGACTGGGATATTTTTTTTTATTCCATGTGGTCTGCATCATAATTTCAATGGGGTTTTTCATGTATTGAATCAATGTATTGCGTTCATTTTGTTCTTGGAGACAAAGCAAGTGGGTCTTTTTGGAGGCCGGTTGGTTGGCTGTTCCATAGTTTCTTTCGTCAGCTGCTAGTAAATGTGTTAAGTGCTTCTATTTTTTTACATCACCAGAACCAAAGGAGCCTTAAAATATCAAATGTTTTACTTCTTCCTGTTTGCATACATCATCTGTGGAGCTGCGGGTGTTTTCCTTTAGTCACATTCTTTTAAAGATATATTTCTTTGCATTCACTACTAATACTGGATAAAAAAGAAAGTATTTATGTAATTATATTTGTAATGATATATGTTAGGCAAACCATTATGTGATGCATACGGTTATTGGCCTTCATTATAAAAATCACAAATTTCAATCAATCAAATGTATTTTATAAAGCCCTTTTTACAACAGCATTTGTCACAAAGAGCATTGACATATTCCCGGCCTAAAACCTCCAAAAGCAAGCAACAAGTGATGCACAGTGGCTAGGAGAATCTCCTTCGTAGGTGAAACCTAGGAAGAAACCTAGAGAGAGGTCAGACTCAAAGGGGGTGGCTAGTCCTCTGGCTGTACCGGGTGGGGGATCTAAAGGTACACACCTGTTGTATTCAAATTTTCTTTGAGATCCTAACTTAGGTACAAACATAAGGATGATCTTGGGTTGTTATTAACCTGATAACTAAGATGTGCGGCCATAGGTATAATAGCCATATAGAGTAGCCATATAGAGTAGCCATATAGAGTAGCCATATAGAGTAGCCATATAGAATAGCCATATAGAATAGCCATATAGAGTAGCCATATAGAGTAGACATATAGAGTAACCATATAGAGTAGCCATATAGAGTAGCCATATAGAGTAGCTGACAATCTTTTATTTACTGTATAGCATTAACAGTTAATGCCACAGTGCTGTGTATATTCAGCATTACATTATTAGCAGTCGCACTGTCATACACTGGTGCGTATATTTAGCATTTAATTTTCATCTCCAGCTTTTCACACGTAGATCCTAACCCAGGAATCCTGACACTGAAATTGAGAGGTTAGTTTATTTCGATACAAGCCACATTTGTTTTTGGTGTTTAGTTTCTTTTACCTACTAAGCTTTCTCTGGGAGATTTAAAAAAAATATAATTTGTATTACAAATATAGTAAGATAATTGACACAATGCATATGAAAATAATGATGTGATAGTCCTAATATTACGGTGCTACTACGGTACATTTAAAAAATGTGTGAAATGATATGATACCGTACAGATACATATATATATATATATATATATATATATATATATATATATATATATATACTCCGAGTGGTAGGGTCAGTCTTCTTCTGGCTGTGTCAGGCAGTGATTAAGATGTTCAGATGACTAATGATTATAAAAAATACATACTACTCAATATCAGGTGGCTTTTCATGGCAGAGCTTTCAGACATAGCTGTAAGAAAATGTGTACAAATCATTCTCCACTTAAAAATGTATATGTTAGCACTCATCAAACCAGAGAGTACCTACAGTAGGATTAATGTCAGAGATAGAGATTAAAGCAATTCAGAGAGACCACGCTTAAGACATACAAGAAAGAGATAGCAGGAGATACCAACCACGAGAAATGTCAAACCGAACCCTAATCTCCTTCCCAGACAATTCCACCCAAATTTGCAGAAGGTCTGGTGGAGCTTTGCTTCAAACTTGGCCTTTGGTAGCTAATACAAATACTGCCAGAAATGTGTGTCGTGAATGCCTTTGGCTCAGTCTGCAAGCCTGCAGGTTAGCACCCCTCTGCTGGTTTGCTTCTAAACAGTGTGGGTTAAAGTTACTTTTCCAGTTACTTTTCAGTTACTTGTTGAGTTCACAAGTTTTGGGTTATCAGTAAATGGAGTTCAAATCTTAACAGTGACCTATTAAACAAATAGAAAGAGTAAAGAAAATATCATGGTCACCAGTAAGATATGAACTCCATTTACTCGATCATTTTGTCTTAATTAGGGACATCCCAAAACTTGTGAACTCAACAAGTAACTGAAAAGTAACTGGAAAAGTAACTTAAACCAAAACTATGCAGGGTAGGGCCTGGTCAGTCCTTGCATGGGAGATCAAATGCTGCCAGAAATGGTGTTGGAGGGCCAGTAGGGGGCTCTCTTTCCTCTGGTCTAAAGATCATTAGACAATGCCCCAGGGCAGTGATGGGACATCTTTCGGCTGGGTTGTTAAACTGGTGTCCTGTCTCTTTGTGGTCACTAAAGATCCCATGGCACTATTTGTAAGAGTAGGGGGGTTATCAACATTGTCCTGGACTAATGTCCAATCTGTCTTTAATACCATCATGGCAAACTAATCATTCCCAGCTTTTAATTGTCTCTTTCATCCCCTTTCCTCCACCATTGCTTAAAATGAGAAGCTGTTGCCTGGTAAGATAAAGGTAAACTAAAATAAACTTGAACAACCAATCTCTCACAAGGTGTCTTGTACAATATGTTGTACATTCCCCGGTATTTACTGTCTAAATTAATTGATAACAAATTAGCATTACTTTGAAAAGTGCCACCCAGGGCTGCTCTCACAACACTTACCTTGAATGGAAGGTGTTCCACTATACTGTAGAATAGCAACTGGCAGGGGCATTGATAACAAAACGAACAGAGCTCTCACCTGCCGCAAAGGAGAGAGGGAGAACAAAACCAAACAGACAGATCTCTTGGGTGAATCAAAACCAGACAGAACAATCTGTTCACTGAATCACAACCAGACAGAACGATCTGTTCAGTGAATCAAACCCAGACAGAGCAATCTGTTCAGTGAATACAAACCAGACAGACTAATCTGTTCAGTGAATCAAAACCAGACAGAACGATCAGTTCACTGAATCGAAACCAGACAGACAGATTTATTCAGTGAATCAAAACCAGACAGACCGATCTGTTCAGTGAATCACAACCAGACAGAACGATCTGGTCACCGAATGACAACCAGACAGACTGATATGTTCAGTGAATCAAATCTAGCTAGAACGATCTGTTCAATGTATCACAACCAGGCAGAACGATCTATTCAGTGAATCAACACACGTTTGTCCCATTGTTTCCTTCCGGTGTTACAAAACGTAGGATAGGGCAGCTGTCCTGACTGTCTCCCAGATTTAACAACTACCAGAAGCAGCAGGTGTTTGCTTACATTACAAATCAGGGGTGAGAAACAGCCAGCCAGTCAGACAAGACTGCCTTCCCCCTCTGCTCTAAGCGATTGATTTACACATCCTGAGCGTTCCACCCTAGTCTCTACGTAGTGTGCCACTTTTGACAAGATCTGGTAAAATGTAGTGTACTTCATAGGGATTATGTTGCCATTTGGGAAACCTATACTGTGTAATGCTATGCTAGTCCCTCTGTCCACATGTTACACATGCTGAGCTGGGAACACAGGTTAATGGATTCTCAAGGATGTTAGGAAAAATGCTCACCCTCCACAGAATGCAATGTGAACAACCGCTCAGTGAGGGAAAAGGGGGTGGAAAAAAGTTAAAAAGCCAGCGCAGAATTGGCAAAAAGGGTTTTGTCTCCATAGTGACTGAGTGATGTCATAGCCACATGGCGCATGTGTGTAAGTAATCAATGGATGCTCGTGCTTGCTTAACCCCTCACACTTCTGTGATGAATCATGCTTTTATTTTGTTCATTGTTATTTCTGTCATTGAACTTGTCAACATGAGGTACTGCTTGAGACCGAACGGGCCGGGAACACGACCAGCCTCCGGACTTCCAGAGTTGTCGAGCCCTAATATTGCTATATTTTACACTGACACAAAGTACCTGTGTCTTGCTGATATCGTTATCAGGTTTCCACTCCTTGACGACTCAAAACAAAGACCTAACAAATGAAAAATATGGGTCTGAGTCAGTGTGGTCACATGGACCTCTCTCACGGCCAACAGCACTATAATAGACCTCTATCCTTTCCCGCTCACATGAAGAAAACAGCTGTTTAAGGAAAGGTTACCGTGGAGACTCGAGGACAGGGGAGAGCCTAGGCAGCCACCCTGATCCCACACTCAGACACTCTTAGCCTCCTTTGTCTCTCTGACTATTGAATTTGAGGGTGGACCCAGTGATATAGAAGTGGAATAAATATAGCAACGCCTGCATCCATCATACAACCCAATTCCCTAATTTACATCTTAGTCATTCAAAATGCAAGAAGCATCGGAGATGCAAACAATCGTCACCAAGCCATCCGAATCTAATCTAATTCAAAAGTTGAATTTCATGGCTGACTAAGTATGAGAGTGATTCTACTGAGAGTTTAAACAACGTACCGGTATTACGCATCAAGTCGAAAATGCAGACTGCACTTTTGAGTTCATACGTGGGTACGAGGTTAAACATTCATCAACAATACAACTGTGATTGAATTCATTAGCACCAGGCCCGGATTAAGAATTCAGAGGCCCCTGGGCACAATGTCTTGTAGGGCCCCCCACCCCACACAATCAAGTTTTTTAATTTTTTGTTACTATTTGCTGGT
Organism: Umbra pygmaea; assembly: GCA_016801145.1. Taxonomy (NCBI): domain Eukaryota; kingdom Metazoa; phylum Chordata; class Actinopteri; order Esociformes; family Umbridae; genus Umbra; species Umbra pygmaea. The sequence continues at coordinate 36,492 of JACXGM010002659.1, read as the reverse complement.
AACACCCATAGATTGTATGATTACTGAATGGAGCCATGTGTGACGTCACCCATTGGTTTGTTAAGATCTGATTTGGGTCATCGAAATTGCCGTTACGGGCGCAGACATCTTGGTTGAGGATGTGATGATTTTAGACTAGAGGGAGGAGTAATCTAGCTAGCTAACATATATTAATTGGGATGCTAATGAAAAACAGTATTAAAACATAATGTAAAACAAAATGTAACGTTACTTACCGGAAAAAGTGAAATTCCAACTACTTTGAGTGTCTTGTCGTACAACCGAACGACTTAACCACGCCCTAAACGCCCCTTTGCTTTATCGCCGATTTTAAAATCAACAAGACTATATTTAAAAAAATGAACATCATGATGAACTGCAGAAGTTTAAATCTAGCGATTGAGACCATATACTCATAATGAAAATGTTTACTGAGGTAATAAATCAAGTATATTATGTCTCTCATTCTCATAGACTATTACAGAAACCGAGCTCTTTTGCAACCAGATGTATCACCCCCAGCTGGAATTCAGATAGAATGCAGGGTTAAGGCACTTCCTCATTTACGTAAATTTCCCAAACCGGATGCTCACCCTGTGGTAACACCTCCAGTGAGCAACTAGCTGGCATATGCAAGCACATAGTGCCTCACCTTTACCAATCCAGTTCTATGAATCAAATTCTTCCATAATTCACACACAAACACATAGACACACCCATTAATGTTTCCTTCCTGTCCTCCTCTGCTCTCCAGGGGTTGCCGCTCACTCTCTCCCCCTCTCCTCTTTCTGTGAGGAAAAGGATGCAAACAGTATAGGTCAACTTGTCAAAAACCTGTAAAAATCTTAACTCAAGTTTCTTCCCCAAAAGTTTTTTACTCTTCTTTCTAATCTTTCTACTTTATAATAAAAGATTCTGCACTTATGTATTTAGCACTTTATTATTCAAGGCCACTAGGCACTTTGTTGGATGATTGAATGGTAGTAAGACACATTACAAGATGCTATAAGTGTTCTGGTATAATATTGGTTGCTTACAAATTACAATTGCTGGTGTATGACCTATCCAAATATTGACAAATGTACTGCATGTAAGTCACATTGGATAAAAGTGTCTGCCAAATGCCCTAAATTTAAATATCAAATGTAAAAGAAAACAGCTTGTTTTTTGTTTTTTGAATACTATATTTCATTTAATTTAACAACTTTATGACAGCCACATCCATCCCGCTTGAGCACCTCCCGCCAATACTGTTTCTCTCCATCTAGCTGCTGTTTAGCGTTCACAGACCCGCTCACAGTGACAGATGAGCGCCGAAACAATGCTAACATACAATTACAATGCTCTGTTCTTTTCTCATGCTCACGCACATGTTCGGGGTGTTTCCAGTCAGAAAAAACACTAACAAATATATTTTTCTTGGTAGAAAAAAGCATACAGGCAAAGCTAAAATTATTACCTGTCGATGGTGAATCGGCGCACGATCCAGTTTCTGGAAACGTTTTCCCTATTTGGCAGTTGACAGCACAGCTGATCATTAGTAAGGGAGCGCACCTTACCACCCAAACCCCCATCACGAGTTGAGGCTAGATATTTGCTCTTTCTATTATGAAAGGCAGCAGGTCCACGACCGATAAGAACAGCACGTGCATACTCGTCGATTGCCCCCCACAATGTCGGGTCAGACACCTGATTAAACCACTGCTCGCTGCTGCTGCTACCGGTACAGCTAGCAGGTTGTGCTGCGCTGCTAACACTAGCCTCCTCGGGTCCCTGGTTAGCTTGCTCGTCATGATTTACCACACATTCCTCACCCCGATTCTCTTACTGGGCCTGGCTACTTCTGAAGAATGTTTTGATAGATGGAACCTGTCTTAATAAAGACACCTCCCTCTCCTTTTCTCTTTTTCATTTGCGTTTAGTACAACCGCTTCTCCCACTCATTTTCTTGACTTACAACGACAGATCCTACAGTCCGCTTCATTCGGCGCAGGGTTGTTTGAAGGCTGCGCAGGGGCGGGTTGTTACGTCAGTGCTTTCCACACCTGGGCTTGACCAATTATATAGTTCTATTTAAATTAAAACAAATATCAGTATGTTATTCTTTGGTTGTACATGGTGTCATTATCTAAAATGTAAATATATTTTTTCCTTTGCTTGGGCCCCAAGTGCGCATGGGCCCCTGGGCTCGTGCCCATAATGCCCATTGGGTAATCCGGGCATGATTAGCATCGCTACTATCTGCCGCTCCTGTCAATTCCCGTGTCCGACTACCTACCCATACATCATCGGAATGTCTCTATGCAAATTATGTTGAATTCACAAAATCCTCTGCCAGAAAAAAACAACTAGCTTAATCAAAGAGGGGTGCTGTTTTATGCTGCACCTATTCAGCAGGAAGGACCTGGCTTGAGGAAGGACAATAACAAACAAAGTCACTTCAGTCAATAAAATCTTCTCTTTTACCTCTTGATGATTGGCAGCTGACAGGATAGAAGCTATGTCTGTTGTTTTACCCTCTTCTTGTCAAATTACGCTGAGCCTCCTAGGCTAAAAATGTTGTAAAAAAATAAACTACTGTAAAATATCTTTGTATGTTCTCATAAATCTACACCAATGCCAAAAGACAAGGTAGTAATGTGCTGTTGCAGCTCTGCAAAGGATAAAGTCAGCCATTGAACTTCTCCGGTGGTGATAGTTTTGAGGAACGCTGCTGCATCAGGGTACGTCCTGCATTTTGTAGTTGGTTTTAAGACAAACAACATTAATTGGTAGGGACGGAGGGGCTGCGATCAACCCCTAGCTCAACCCTCGGTGGCTTCATGAATATCTCCAGCTAGATACTCTACTCATGAAGGCATTTCAGTCAGCATTGTCACCCACATACTGTCTCATCAAGCTTTAATTCATCTGGATTAGCAGACTGAGGGACTCAATGTCTTAGTAGTGATTTACATTTTTACATTTTTAGCTGACACTCTTAGCCAGAGCGACTTACACAGTAAATAAAGTGACATTCCCACGGATCAACTTAGGGTAAAGTGCCTTGCCCAAGGGCACAACATTTGGCACAGTCGGGAATCAAACCGGCAACCTTCCAACTACAAGTCTGACTCCCTAAAACCACTGAGCCACCTGTGTCCCAGAGTGCATCCAGGGATTCTTCAGCTTGTCCATAAAAGGCAGGTAGATAATGGGTCCTAACGAAAATGTGCTGTCACTAGGCGATTCCCCGACTACCTCACAAAAAATAATAATTTGGCTGCCATGGACAAAATTAAGATGCACATTCTAATCCAATGTTCATTGTCACTTTATGATATCAGTGCATACCCCTCAGGTTAAACTACAGACAACGTCAGGGGAAGCCAGATACATTCATGCCAGTAATAAACTTATCAAGAATACATGCCATTTCTTGGGAGCAATTGGCAACACTTCACACAAACTGAGACATACAAGGACAATAGATGCATGACCAAAGCTAGCGCACACAAGGTGGTTCTAGACATTGGAAGTGTTTGTTGAAACCACTTGATGTAAGCACACGATCTAGGATTTGAACAAAAATGTAAGTTAAGGGGCCCTATTTTAACGATCTGAAACGCAAGTATCAAACGTGGAACGCAAGTGACATTGTGGGAGGGTCCTGGGCGCTGCTGCTATTTTACCGGCGGGATAAATGACTCTTGCGCCAAACGCAAATCTAAAAAGGGTAGGTCTGAAGTAGCTTCATTAGTCATAGGTATGGTTTGGGCGTAACGTGCAATAAACCAATCAGAGCATCATATCACATTCCCTTTAAGAGCAGACGCGCTTGTTCCATGGCGGATTGCTATGGATTTTTCTTTTTACAAAATGTAAATAAAGAAATGTCACAAGACATACTTTCCGATGTTTTGGACTCTATGAATGCATGGTAATATTTTTGCAATGTCGTCTAACATTAGAGCGAGATTACTTTGCTTACCTCACTCTTCTGTCAAATAAGCTCTCCTCACCTGTTCTGCATTTCTGGGCATTTGGGTTGTGGCAACGGCACATGCAATTCAACTTCACGTGTCCTTAAGTCCTTTAACATTTCATCATTTATGTCATCAACACATCCATGATTCGTGAAAATGTCGCGTAAAACACAACAAGCCACAAAGAATCCTCCAACTTAAGTACTGTACCTCCTGTTCTATCCAAACACCTGACGCGCATTTTCAGTGTGCCAAATGTTTGTTCAAAAAGGCTACACTGCGTGTTTGTGTGTGTTTTCGATTAAACAGCAATTTACGCACTTCCTGGCATCATAAATTGTGTCATCATTAACCATGTCTTTAACGGATAGCCGTTGTCCCCTTCACGGCCACCCAACCAAGGGGGGGATTCCTCATGGCAAGTTGCCATAAATGAGTTAGGGCTTGAGCCAGAGTTTCACAAAGACATGGGTGATTTTACTATTATTATTGCAAATGACTTGTATGTTGATTGAATGGGTTCCCTTGAGGTTGATGTATATCTGTGCGAATAATTCATTCAGAATACTTTGGGTAAATGTGTACACTAGATTTATACCTATTTTTTCACATCTTCGGACACCACAATGATTTCCCTCGTGTGGTATCTTTTTCCTTCTATTTATGTATTTCAATAATAAAGAACTGCTGCATTTGTGTAGATTAGAGGAGCAAAGTGTATGCGCGTTGTGCACACGCTACATCACGGTTTAGCATGCGCCCTTAAAATAGCATATGAATAACAGGCCACTGACTTTTAACCAGGTTTTTCCTGGTCAGTGGCGGAATTGTTTTCGGGAACTGCAAGATCGCAACAGGGAACTTTTGCTCCAGAACACGCATCTTCTTTTCGCTGAACCGCCCAACGAACGCAAGTTCATTCCCTAATTTACCGACAGGCGTCTGTGGAGGGAAAAGTCCCATATGCGTCTGGTGCAAGATAGGAATGATGCATGCAGTTGTGTAAAATGTCAATGGCGCTGGGTGTAAGATAGGGCCCAAGATGTCTTTTTGGGTTGTTATGGCATGAGAATTTACTCATTATACTAAATTCATTTACATTTCACTGTGACTACTTGCAACGCCATGGAGGGGTGAACTAAAATACATTATCATCAACCTAATGAAGAGCAGAGGATCTATGTGTCAACGGCGGGGCTGTAGCTATGACACAGAGAAGCTGGGGCCTCAAATTCCCCTTGAAAGGTGTTAGTGAATAATTTGTTTCAGGTTGCGCATGCCGTAAAAGCCTTTCCCCTAGAATTGAAAGTGATTGAGCAGACATTATTCATTTGATCTTGCATGAATGTTAAAAGCTTCAATAATTGTTATTCCAGATTCAATGTGGTGTTTTTGTCTTACAATAACATTATACAATGTTTTTATATTTGCCCCAGAGATTAATTCACCTTTGATCTAATGTGGTTAAATTCTCCTGAGTAAATGTCTCTGTGAGCAAAGCAGGGAATGTGAATAAAGGTGAAAACACATGGGCCAAACGTCATCCACACAGGCACAGAATTTCCTGTATTTTTGGGATCTTAATTCCAGCAGATTAAAGATAGAGAATAAGTCGTCCCCACAGAGGGTTTCCACCACTTGTAACTCATTTAAGGTTGGGATGCAACAGGTCCAGTGTAATAGCACAGCATGCTAACGTAAGGTGGTAGCCAGTTAGCATCAGAATCCAACCAGGGCTGCTTCAACATCCGAGTCTAAGCCTTTCCCCTTGGTAGCAGCACAGCATAATGACGGCACAGTGACTAAAATTGCATATCAGTTTTGAAGGATTTCCAGGAAAGTAACATTTCTCCACAAAGACAATCTGAGGGAGTATAGCTCTCAATCACACGCCATCTGCTCGACAAGGACACTAGTGACCAAAGGGCATGAAAGGACTGAGTGAGGATGACGAGGGAGGATGACGAGGGAGGATGACGAGGGATGATGACGAGTGAAGATGAAGAACACCATTGGCATCCAGCTCTGCTCATCCTGCGCGCTTCCAGGCTCTGTGACCCAGATCTCTGGGAAGTCTTGCTTTATCCCTGAAATACACACCCTTCATGTAGTGAAGAAAACTTTTCTGCGTGTATATTTAGTTGCAGGGACATGCATGTTGTTATTATCATTCCTGACCTCTGTTCTGTGTATAGTGTATTACTATTGCCTGGAACAAGGATAGTTAATAATCTTCACAGTAGTAGTATGAAAGTGAAATTTGATAAACAATGGTCAACTTTGTTTGTGATAACGTTCCCCTCATCCTCCCCCCCGGTCGCACTACACCGCAATGTGACAATGAATATCTCAAATAACTGTTGACACTTCGTACTCACATTAGCACAGTGGCTGATTGGTAGAGGACAGAGACTCTCATGTAGACCAGCTATCAAAGAGCTCATCTGGGATAGGCTGGATCATACTCATGTCTGCATCCCAACCTGTCAACCTGTAAGTAGGGCACTTATTTCATAGGTGCAACATGAGGCTCTAAATGCCTCTTGGGAAATAAACCCTGAAAAAGTAAGGGACTACTAAGGTAGGTAATAGTGTGCCAATTGGTCCTCGGCCCTGAACTCCTTTTGAGAAATAAACAAAGAGCAGAGTAGTGATGGATGAGGGATCTAGCCGTCACCTGCAGCAGCTCACCTCCTGGCAGCCAGGGTAAACAGTTTGGAGGCTGGAGGAGCCAGGCCTGACCTCTCTGTCAAACACCCCGACATGGATCCTCTCAGCCAGGCTTGCCCTCGCCCCTACCTCTCTCTTCATCTCTATTGAGACCCTTTCTTGCTTAATTTTTTTTTCTCTCTGTCTGTCTGTTTGTCATTATTTCTTCCTTTCTCAGTTTTTGTCTCTTGCCATGTTTTCTTTCTGTTTCATCTGTCTGTTCTCTCTGTTTCTCTCTTCACCGATCACTCTGCTTGTCTTTCTCTTTCTCCCACTCAACCTTCACCATGACATCTTTGATACCGGTAGTTGACCAGGAAATACTCCGTACTTATCAGGGCTTGACATTAACTTTATTGGTCACTTGTCCGATAGCAAAAACTACTTGTCCGAAGCTGACATTATTTTTTTATTAACATGCATGCGTGTTTAAGCTTCTCTGGTCAAATGAGAATGCCGCCTATCAGAATCGAATCATAAATGCAGTCTCAGCGATCAACCCCACTTGTGTTTTCACCAATGAGCTCTTAACATTCCATTTACATTTTAGTCATTTTATAGCAGACACACTAATCCAGAGCTGCAGCTCTGCTGTGATTTCTCTGTGGTTTCAGATTTGTTTTGTCTTCTCTGTCACTCAATTTAAAAATAGCCCAATATGGTAATGTAGGTTAACTACAGGCTGACAGAAGGACATGACAGACCAATTAAAACGTTTGGTTAATTACAGCCGAGGCTACTGGGCTTGTGTGACTGAGCACGGCTACAGTCTGACCCTGTCAACCCTGTGAACCAAACCAGGACGTCAGCTGTCACAAACAGCGGTCACCTCTCTGCCCCGATCGCCCATCCTTCCTACTGATGTGGCAGAGCACAGCGCGGAGGGACAAATCGCCCCAGACATGGAAGACATTAAGGCTAGCTAAAAACAACATGCTAAGTACAGGCTCCCTCTCCGCAATGCAAACACAAAGTGTTCAAACTCAGCTTCAAATACCCATATACACATTTTGACATGGAATACGGAGAGACTGTTTTTACTTGCATATTTATATAAGCGCCTCTTTCACAGAGCTATACGGCACATTTCTGTTGGTCCTAGTAGCTGTGTGAGTTTAAGATGAAAGACAACATTACGTTAAGGTCAGCGGTTAACATGTTGTCGGGGTGGTAATTTAAAATGTGGCAGCAAGTAACCATCCTGACATTATAGGCCGCTGTCCCAAATAGGCAGAATTGCAATGGCAGAGTTTTGTTTTACTTTAAGCTTGGTCCCAGTCATTACCCGATTCATTGCACTACATTTCAGCCTTGGTAACACAGATACTTAGGCTGAGTGCTTGCTATGTTGTTTTGGCCATATTGCCTACATTCTGTGTTGGCTGATCTAATCTTTACCCCTGCAGAGGTGCTAGGGGCATGAGGGCTACGGGTCTGAAATTCAGGGTGGCATCCTCCTGGCACTAGTCCTCTGAAGCCCGTCTTCCGGCCAAGCTGAAATGTGCAGCGTGAAAAATGCCAATGATTATGTTATGCACACATTCAAACCCTGCTTTCAGATCACATCCCTTTTTATATGGCCGGCTTTCGTAAACATCACCATTCCTTAAGATCTGATTTATTAGAACTCCAAAGAACAACTTCATGAACTTACAGTGCATGCCCTAACTGTCTGGGATATGTGAACACTTCTGACTGTAGCCTCGAAGAGCCTGTCGTCTTTGTGTTTCATTTGACCTGGTAGTCTACATGACAGATGGACGAATTTTCAACCCTCTAAACATGTCCCCTGGCCGGTTCAGGCACAGCAGGAGAGGCTCACTTAATGTCTGCTTAAAAAAAGATGCTTAAGAAACCAAGGCTGCAGGCCAACTGGCACACTATTCCACACATAGGACGTTGTGTTTGAACAGAGGCCAGAGTGATCTTGGGAAATGTAGTGTACAATTAACCATTGGAAACAAGGTGCAATGTAGGCGTTGCCTTGGCCTAGCCAGTGTTTCATAGTTGTTTTTCCCCAAACCTCTGTTGCCATCCATGTGAGATGTGGGGGCAGGATCTCTATCGGACACGGCTGGTAACCAGTAACTGGCAGTTGGATTGTCCCTCAGGGCCATATCGCTCTATCTCTGTATCTCAATCAAATATCTTCCTCTCTGTCTCTGTCTTTCCCCCCTCACTTTCTCTGTCTGGATGCTCCTGGCCAGGGTGTGTGTATTTTCCCAAAGGAGACAATCACATCATGATTAAGCTTGTAGACTGCAGGAGTTGTTAGTATGTGGGAGTCACTGATTACTGATTAAAAATAAAGCCTTGCGATAAGATCCTTTTGCTTTCCTGGAAAAACAACATTCCCATTCGGAAGAGTAATACATGTCAATATGTATATAACTTATATGTCTTATATGGCATATATGGTGAAAATGTTATCAATTATGGTACATATATGTACAACAAAATGTGCAATTTTCATGTGTAACATACATTTCCACATTTTACATCATATCTGCATTTACAGTGTCTTGCAAAAGTATTCGGCCCCCTTGAACTTTTCGACCTTTTGCCACATTTCAGGCTTCAAACATAAAGATGTGAAATTGTAATTTTTTCTGAAGAATCAACAACAAATGAGACACATCAGAAGGTGGAACGAAATTTATTGGATATTTCAAACTTTTTAACAAATAAAGAACTGAAAAATTGGACGTACAAAATTATTCAGCCCCCTTAAGTTAAGACCTTTTGCTGTCACTTGGGGTATGTCTCTATCAGTTTTGCACATCGAGAGAGTGAACTTTTTGCCCATTCCTCCTTGCAAAACAGCTCGAGCTCAGTGAGGTTGGATGGAGAGCGTTTGTGAAAAGCAGTTTTCAGTTCATTCCACAGATTCTCGATTGGATTCAGGTCTGGACTTTGTCTTGGCCATTCTAACACCTGGATATGTTTTTTTGGAACCATTCCATTGTAGATTTTGCTTTATGTTTTGGATCATTGTCTTGTTGGAAGACAAATCTCTGTCCCAGTCTCAGGTCTTTTGCAGACTCCATCAGGTTTTCTTCCAGAATGGTCCTGTATTTGGCTCCATCCAACTTCTCATCAATTTTAGCCATCTTCCCTGTCCCTGCTAAAGGGAAGCAGGCCCAAACCATGATGCTGCCACCACCATGTTTGACAGTGGGGATGGTGTGTTCAGGGTGATGAGCTGTGTTGCTTTTACGCCAAACATTACGTTTTGCATTGTTGCCAAAAAGTTCCATTTTGGTTTTATCTGACCAGAGCACCTTCTTCCACATGTTTGGTGTGTCTTTCAGATGGCTTGTGGCAAACTTTAAACTACACTTTTTATGGATACCTTTCAGAAATGGCTTTCATCTTGCCAATCTTCCATAAAGGCCAGATTTGTGCAGTATATGACTGATTGTTGTCCTATGGAGAGACTCGTTCACCTCAGCTGTAGATCTCTGCAGTTCATCCTGAGTGATCATGGGCCTCTTGGCTGCATCTCTGATTAGTCTTCTCCTTGTATGAGCTGAAAGTTTAGAGGGACGGCCGGGTCTTGGTAGATTTGCAGTGGTCTGATACTCCTTCCATTTCAATATTATCGCTTGCACAGTGCTTCTTGGGATGTTTAAAGCTTGGAAAATCTTTCTGTATCCAAATCCAGCTTTAAACTTCTCCACAACAGTATCTCGGACCTGCCTGGTGTGTTCCTTGTTCTTCATGATGCTCTCTGTGCTTTCAACAGACCTCTGAGACTATTACACACAGGTGGATTCTATTTATCATCATTAGTCATTTAGGTCAACATTGGATCATTCAGAGATCCTCACTGAACTTCTGGAGAGAGTTTGCTGCACTGAAAGTAAAGAGGCTGAATTATTTTGCTCGCCCAATTCGTCAGTTTTATATTTGTTAAAAATTTTGATATATCCAATAAATTTCGTTCTACTTCATGATTGTGTCCCACTTGTTGTTGCTTCTTCACAAAAAAATACAGTTTTATATCTTTATGTTTAAAGCCTGAATGTGGCCAAAGTTCGAAATGTTCAAGGGGGCCAAATACTTTCGCAAGGCACTGTAGCTACTGTTTGCAGTGTCTATAAGTGATGTATAATGTCTGTCGATGTATACTTCAATAAATAAATAAAATAGAAATACTACTGCATTTGTTCTTGCCTTATGTCAGTTAACAATTTGCCTATACTCTACAAATTCAAAGAAGAATGAATGCGTATGTGTGGGATATTGATCACATATAAACTGTATATGTATGAAGTGTATGTCAATGAAATAGTTGGTATTATCTTTTTTAAAATGTATGTGACATTTAAATATGTAATTAACATATATGGTAATATTTTTTAGAATATATGTTATGTTTCTTCATATATATGGCCATACAGTATATAGCCATACTATATATTAGATTTCCCTATGAGGTATGTCTCTTCAGCATGCGGGGGCAAATGATGACAGACATATTGTGGATTTCATAAAAGATTTCATTAACCCACATCTAAAGCATTTTTTTTGCTATGATCAGATGATGCATATCTGAATATTTTGATTCGAGAGGCAAGGGAATTCGTTCCATTTGTATTGCCTGGTTCTAAGTACCATATTTGTATTTTGTAATCTCGCAATGCCGCATGAAACCACAAGATTGCCTTCAAATATTTGTTTGGCATTTTGAGGAATACATAGTTTGGGACAAATTATTTTGACCTTTATTGCATTTATCCTGTCAAACCAACAAGTCACATGACATCGCACATGCTAGTTAGTTATATATGCATTTCAGTAGCTAGCTACAGTAATGTTAGGATACTCATTTGATATTAGAATATGTAACCAGCTGCAGTATAGTATACTCACACTTGTATATGACATTTATATAAACCTCATCAATAACCTCCATTAGTTTCTTTTGATAGTTTTGAATCCAGCATATTCCACCACTTGATGTTAGCAACAAATATAGCTAATTCTAGCTATACAATTTTTAATGCTAACCTCATCAGAATAAGCCATTGTTGTTGTTCAAATAACAGAAAATATGTGATTTCCATGCATTTCTCATATTCATCGTGAAAATAAAAAAAACACAATTCTTCAAGTGGTGCTCTCAATTCTTCAAGATTGGACCTTGGTAAATTCTACCTGGGCCCAATTCTAAGCATATTCTTATTCAGGAGGCATTGTGCTGCAATGTATTTGGTGCAGCCATAGAAAAATTCATCCATTCAATCAAGAAGGGGTTTTTGGCTTTTCTCTTATATCAACTATGTTCCTTATATGTCCATCTGATTCTGATTGTTGTATGGTACTTAGTGGGGGATCAGTAAAATAAATGTATGCTTGGCCTGAGAGGCCAATAGACTGTCAATCAATGGGACTTGATTATTCATTCAGCTAATCAGTGATGTTGCTGTGCCCCACGAAAATGACAATCGGAGCCATGGTAACTTATCGTCACACAGGAGGAGGGTAATTTCTTGGCGAGGAATTTCTTGTTTAAACAATACTTCTTTATACTTTGCACCAAATGGAAGCTTGTATTAGGATTTCCTCCTTCTTTCATTTGAGTTCCTAAAACCACTCGGTAAAAAACGGACTTTTAATACAGGGAAGAGTGGAAGAAAGTAAGACTCCCCTAAATTTTACCTCATAATACAAAATAATAATAAAAAACGTACACATGTCCACTTGAAATTATCCACATAAAATAGCACGGTGCCATTAGCCTGACATGGTAAACAAACATTTCTCCCTCTGTCCGGATTCCATCATCCCTGCCCACCACACTGTTTGTTTTACTCTTTCAGACATCATCACAAGTACCACCCTATCCTCAACATAGTGCTCTACTTTCTGTCAGAGCCCTGGTCCAAAGTAGTGCACTATACAGGACATGTGCTTTCATTTGGGATTTAGCCTGAATCGCCTCAGACTGAATGAGCTTTTTCCTCCTCTCTTCATAGCTCTATAGTATGCAAATCGTAGCATTTCTCCAACAAGCTTCCATTGTTCTATATCCAAAAACAGCAGAGGATGTTTGTAGGCCTGTAATTGTTCTAGATGCAGTGAATGTACTCTGGCCGGCTTCTTCAACTCCATATTTTCCTTTTTTAATCATATTTACAATACATGGAGGTTATGCTGTCCACCTTTTGAATCGTATGGCTTATAAAACGAGCACGTCCCCTCTCTTTGAGGACTTTATGGAAGCCAGCTGTGTCTTTCAAGCATAATCTACTTCACTGCTTTGAGTTACAGACTTATCTGAAACAGATCAGACCCAAACACAGGTCGATCACTCAAGCACCCGACTTATCGTTTTTCTGTAGAACTTCAGTGGAGAGCACAGTATTTATAAACATGTTACAATGCCCGTAATGACCAGAGTTGGTATATTTCGAGGTTGTAGACATACATGTATTTCCTGACACATTATCTTGTGATCAAGACCTGGTCAATGATTATGAGGGAAAGGTGCCTACACCATTATGACATGTTTTTAAAAGGGCACCCGCCCATGAAATACGTTCTGAATCAGTGAAATGACTCCATGCATCGTGCCTTTGATTTAGCTGCTGGCAAAGAATTAAAGTGTGCCCATACCCCACTCCTCTCTGAAGTAGCTAAACAACAATCCAGCTGTTTCCAGGTGTGGTGGAATTTACCGGAATCTCCCTTCCTCCACCCAGTTTGACTATGTTGACTCCTGTTCATCAGTGCTGTGATATTCCACCCAGAGAATGTCAGGACAATTTTCGGGACTGTTATGGCAAAGGGAAGTGTTGTTAAACAAATGTGTATTGTTAAAGCCTCCTTTCCATGTCCCATTACACCTGGCTGCGGGGCTGTGCAATCACGCAGTTCACCCTCACAGCGTACAGTTGATGGTTGTGAAACACCTCAGCTGTGTTTTTCAGGGCAGGGTTTGGATTGTGTCTTCCGCCCTCAAGGCAAATGAGTGTTGTTGTTGTGGAAGAAAAATGGCACTATATTTTCTATGAATTTGTGTGGTGCACAATTTATAATGACCCAAGCCCTATGGGCCAGAAAAGAATACAGTGGCATCTGGGACACGGTGAAATGCTCCCTTATGTCTTCTCAAGCCGCAGCGTAGGGAGCTTTGACATGGTGCTGTGATTGAGTCTAACCACTGCCAGGTGCTTGTAAAAGCTTTTGGCCAAAATGGCAATGGTCAGACCAGGGTGGAATTAAGGGCTGGTGGCAGAGTGTGGAGGGGGCGGTGCTGGTGGTGGTGGTGGTGGTGGGGGGGGTTCTTAATTTGGAAACATCAAACAGAATAGAATCTGGTATCGAAGTGTCAGGCTAATGGTGTCTAAGCTTGGTGTGATCGTCCATGACCACAGCTTGCAGAAATGTTGCGGGCCCGTAAACCCTGTGGATTACCTCAGATCCTTTCAGCGAGGTGCGATTATTCAGCACTCTGTCCTGGGGCTTGTTTGAAGATGAACAGTGCATTCGTTCAGCAACAATTTTACACCAACTCTCTCATAAAGCTAGGCGTGGTTTACCCAGTGTTGTCTTTGTATTCTATTAGCAACAGTGTTAAAACAGGTTAGCTCTCTCTCTATGGAGCTACAGTAGCATTGGGTTGTTATTGGATCTGTAAGGAGACAGACAGCAACCTGTCTGTAGGCTGGTCAGGTATCCAGAGCCCTGCTTGCCAACCAGGCATCAGATATCCCTGATGGTTCCTTGCCATAATGCCATCCCACTGTAGAAGGATGGCAAACAATAGAAAAACAACAGCCATTGCCATTCCAGTCCTTTATATAAAACAAGTCCTTCTGTCCCTTATCTAGGTCTTGTAACAGGCTGGTTGGATATGGTGAACTTTAGGATAGGGGATCATGTGTTCCCTCCATGGAAATGCAGACATTCTAGAAGGCCTGCTTTATTTGGAATGTTAAAATAGGTTTTCCCCAATGTGGTTTGTTTTATGTTATCGAGTTAAACAATAACAGACTATTTTAGTGGACTAGAGTTCGCTACTGGACACACACACACACACACACACACACACACACACACACACACACACACACACACACACACACACACACACACACACACACACACACACACACACACACACACACAC
>JACXGM010002659.1:10000-21581 GCA_016801145.1 Umbra pygmaea | reverse complement strand
TGTCGTTCAGTCCTTGAGCAACATAGTTAAACTCAACAATTTCTCCCAGGTTGTTGTTGTATATAAGCATATGTTCTTAACCCACTTACCTAGTAAAATGCCAGTAAAAATTTTATTAAATAAACACCTACAGAAGCTAGTCAGCTGTGTCAGTTGATACAGCAGTGCTATTTCATAATTAAATTAAGGTAGATCTGATAGACTCTTGTCAAATGTAGGCCGCTAGGTAGGCATATAATTTGGTACTTGGGACAGCAACAGGGAAGAACTTACAGTCAATGTGAAATGTGACCAACCTTTTAAATTTAACAGTGAGTCCAAACGCGGAGGTCTGCTTTTGTCTTCTCATCTTTAGCCTGGATGGTTGTTGCTTATTGAATACCAGAGAGACCCTGAGGGCCAGGGAGGTAACAACAGAACATTCAGTCTGTCGTACACTCAAGTGATGGTTGGTATATAAGGTTATCTGTTACACTATCATAAACCATCTCTTTATTAGATTGGAATGGATTTCAGAGGATGAATAAGCTGAGAAAAAGGCATTAGGCATCCCAAATTGTACCTTAACTAGTACAATACATTGAAGCCAGTTGGGCCCTGGTAAAACATAGTGCACTGTGCAGGACTTAGGGTTTTATTGGGGATGCATAAATTCAGATCAAAGGTAACAGTTAAATACTTTTCCCTCAATGGCAAGAGTAGCCATTTTTTATTGTTCTGCCTAGTTCTCATGTTTGATCTTTATTACTTGGTTTTCTTTTTGTGTCTTTATAGCTGTCATCTAACTATTTCAGTTATTTCTCGTGTTTAGTTTAGTGTAATATGTTTCCCTGTCCTGTCCTTCAGTAAGATAGGTGGGTTCTACCCCGTACTGTTAATCGTTTCCTTTTAAACAGTGCCAGAGACCTCTTATCTCTATCACCCTGGAAGACACACATGCACGTGTGCAAAAAAAGGCCCGCACACACTCACTGGAAGACTGTCCGCGTTTTCACACAGAGCTTATTTGAAACTGAGGAACACAGAGTCACTTGAGGGAGCTCCTTGTGATTAGTGGTCTAACATGTCTCCCGTCACCACCGCCGGGCGGATAATAAGTTAATACAGTCAGTAAATAAGTGTGCGAAGCCTGAGCTCTAGCAGACATGTTTGTTATGATGTGTGAAGAGTCAGGAGAATGGCGGCCAGAACACGTGCTCTGTTCCTCGTCATATCTGGCAGTTTTATTGGTTGAACTTTTTCCTGCTCATAATGGACAATCTGGAGCAGATTGTGTCGGCAGACTTAATGTTTCCACAGTTGAATTCAACAATGAGTGAGGCCATTACAGTGATCACTATTTAAATATAATCCAGCTTTTCATACTGTCCTTCCTATCGAATGTTTATTCATAACCAGGCAAATTATTTTCTATGTAATCTCTTGTTTTCGTGGTAGTCAATTTCATACCACTCATTATCTCTGTTGTTATGGGGGTGGTATGTTTTCTTGACATTGTTTGCATGACTGGATCCTAATCGGTTCTTTATCTTTGTTTTTTTTCTCCATGTTCCCCTGATGCGATGGTCACCGTTGGCTTATCAAGGTAAGAGCACACTTTATTGTTTCTCACCAACATCCATCCATCTGTCAGATCCAATGTAGTTCCTGGAGCCAGAACTCCATTTTGCCCTGCTATCAGAGGAAAGTTAGAGTGTTCCACATTCACTTCTCCCCACTAGTTCTTCCCCAACCTGACAGTGCTATCAGGATGCATGACTTGTTCCCAATGGTGTTTTCCTAAAATCTCTTAGTGTGATTTATACAGCACGGACACGTTTGTTTGAATCCCAGGTATGTCTACCCACAAAAAAAACTCTCTGCCGCTGTCTGCCAGACGGACCAGTTTTTTTCATCCAGCTCTTTTTTCTTTTTGTTGCTGGTATGTTTGCACCTAATTTTTCATTGATGATTTGGAGGTTTTTTAATTTCCCAAGTATTTCAATTTTTCAACCTAAAGTTCTTTTGGGAAGGAAAACACTTGATTCTATTGGTCAGCCTTCAAGGCTCATAAATACGTGAGCTGCATAGGAGAAAGTGTGGTTTCCTTTAAAATTGCACACTATTCCCTATGTTGTCCACTACCTTTGACCAGAGCTTTTTAAAAACATAGTGCACTACTGTGCATAAGGAATCAGTATGCCTTATATACTGTACATGCCAATCAGGATACATGCCCCAGTCCTGTGATTATTTGCTCTCTTTGGAGGAGAAATGGCTGCTTGGCTGCTTGGCATCGGTAGGTGTGAGACCAACCCTGGTGGTAGCATAGGTTACATTTGCAGTATGAAGAAATTAAAAACTATTAATTTACCACTCATATCCTGGTAAAGAAAAAAACAGAGAACTGTGGGAGAATCTCATGTGGTATCTTGTAATTTGACAATTGAGTAATGGACAGGTCAGAAGTAATATTCTGAGTGCAGCCTTTGCCCTACTCTAATATATGAGTATGGAGTCTGTGTTTATTTTGGCCTGTGTTTATACTGTAAGGTGGGAGTTCAGGCCCATATATCACCAGTTCTTCACTTTCCAAAAATATTCTGTATATTTCTTTCTAGATTATATCAAGCTGGCTTAGTACTTACACATATTAGACTTTATTATATTTAAAAGCTGTCTGCAGAAGTCTGAGGTGAATAGATACTACGTTTGTGGTTGTTTTTGACTGTACCCTGTCATTTTGAATGTACCCTGTTGCTTGTGACCGTCGTCCTGGTTACAGTAGGTGTCTTCTCTATTTCATTCAGCTTTGGCTGCACAGACTACCTCGTCCTGGTCCAAGACAAATAAACCTGGGGGGTGGCTCTCGGCTCCAAACCCTGCCTTGATGCAGAGTGGCACAGAGAGAAAGACAAATGACAATATTCAGTCCCTCAGCGGGTGTCTGGAAGACTGGCAGGCGAGCAGCCATGTTGGGATGTTATGTCTAGAGTTCAGTATGTGGTGGCAGCATTCCATCCAACCTTCACTGTGATACTATTACAGGTTGTGTCCCAACTGGCAGCCCTATTCCCTATGAAGTGCACCCATTTTTTACTTGCAAACCATATGGGCCCTGGTCAAAATTTTTGTACCACATATGGGAAAGGGTGACATTTGGGATTACACGACTATTCCCTGGGAGACGGGCCTGACAGTCGGCTGATGTCTGGGTGGCCTCCCCTCCTGGTTGGATGAATCTGTCCGTAAGGTGCGTCCGTCCGTCCGTCTGGTGCCGCTCCGAAAGTTTAACTGTTGTCATCCCAAGCGCAGCCCCTTGAAGTGTCCGGAAAGGAAAGAGGTTGATTTGGACCAACACGCTGGCTGGGTTGGGGGTGGGGTTTCAGCTGGCTTCTTTTTGAAAAGCATCCAGCGAGTCCGTGTGGATGAGGGGTGAAGGAATGGAGCATGAAATGGATGAGTGAGGGAACAACAACACATTAGGCTTCCATACCTCACTATTACAGTACATAATACTACTAATTACAGTACATTCCCTTACAATAATTTGTGTCTGTACACTACATTTTAATCATTTAGCAGACACTTTTTTCCAGAGCCACTTACAGTAAGTACAACAACATCCCCTGGAGCAATTTATGTTAAAGTGCCTTGCTCAAAGTCGGGGTTTAAACTGGCAACCTTCCAATTACAAGTCTGACTCCCTAACCCCGAGCCATCTGACGCCCGTCTGGATATCCATGTGCCCATAATCTCTGCTCTCTTTATCTATTTGGCCCCTCTATTCCTACTAACATGCTGTTGTAGGTCTGCCTGCTGCCACCTCATGGCTTCTATCAGCTGCATGGAGTGGATGCACATCAGACACACCTACACAAACTAAATATACTTGTTAAAGGAATCTAGATACATTGAGGTCATTGAATAATTGATTTTAACCACAGATACAAACTGGGAATTCAGAGAATGTACTCCTCTCGCTGGTCAGAAGAGTTTTAAGTAACTTCATATAAAAATGAAGGCATCTTATCATGTCTTGGATTATTAGTGAGAAAAAAACTGCAGCTAAGGCAACTGTAGACATGTTGTCCCTCATGAATGATGCCCCACCCCCACCGGGCCAATTAGTGTAATTTTGTCAATTCTGAACATCTATAACCAGTTTTGTCAAATTAGGTTTCTTAAATATGAAGTGGGTTAGCATTGCTCCTGTCCTTGTTCATTAATGCTGCAGAATGTCAAAACTCATGTCAGTTTAGATTATATTTTGGTTTGAGATGCAAATTTGTTTCTGTAATTGCTGGATCTTTAAAAGAACTGTGCTCAAAGTCATGCCAGTTCCCTCAGCAATTTCATTGTGGGCTACAACAAAAACACACCATTCAGTTGCTCAGTTGTGTGGAAGCAATCTAGGAGAAAAAGCAGCTTCCCCAGTCCACTAAATAGCCTTCTGAGCTTAGACACAAACAGGGTCTTTGAATGCAGTGTGCCCATGTCTGTGTGCCAAGAAGGGATTATATTAATTTAATTGACACCTCAAACTAAAGCTGTGTATATCCAAACATGAGGCTACCGATGGCATGCAATTAAATCTCTGCATTCAGGTCCCCTCCCATCCATCCATCCATCCATCCAATTAAATCTCTGCATTCAGGTCCCCTCCCTCCACATCCAATTAGTGCTCAGTGACACTTATTCTGCAGCTGGCAACGCTGGAGTATTATTACAAGCCAGTGTTACACATGGCCATCTGTAGGCTGCACAAAATATGTCTGGTGGGCCAGTGCCAGAATGGCCACTGGGACAGAAGCCCATCGCTTGTTTCTGTAGCGTAACGGCAGCTCGGTGCACGTGCAACCTTTGAACACTGGGTACTAGGATTTATACAGGACGTCCAGTGGCTGTCTGGGTGATTGATTGCCATAAAACCCGGATATCCCTCTAATTCTAGGGTATCACTTAAGTTATGCTGTTGATGTCGGCCTGGGTCAGCCGGGGTCTTCGGATATGCAGTATCATATCTCTGCGCCGTCCTACTGTATTTAGCAGGTGACTTAACCCTCTAGAGCTCAGCCACCTGTTCAGTTCCCACTAAAACCCAGAACCAGCCCCCATCCCAAACAGTGCCCTGTTCCCTTTCTAGTACACTGCTTTGGAGCAGAATCCATCTAGTGAGACGTAGGCACGGACATGTTTGTTGATGCCAATAGAGATTTTGAAGAAAGAAAGAGCTAGAGCAGAAGAGAGAGCCGGAGACAGAGAGGGGTCGAGAGTGAGAGATTGTCTTCACAGCCTGACTATTCATCACAAACACGCACGCAAACTCACACACAGCAGCCATTTCCCCACAGTTTGGAAACTTGGAATCGTTCGTTCCCGTCTGACAGGTGGCCCGTGTTTTTTTTTCCAAAGCAGTTTCACAGAACTCTCCATCCATTCTGCTGGAAGTGCTGCACAAATTACTCTATCTGATTTGAGAATGTGGGGGGACACGTCAGCTCACGACTGGGCCTGCAAGGAATCATATTTGGCATATTTGATCCGTTGAACAATCTGGAATTTTATCCCAAAGCCCAAAACAAACCCTGTTCTGTGTCATTCACTCCACATGAAACTAGATCTTATCATGTAATTATCTGACAAAGGGCTTTTGATCCAGATGATGTTTCAGAAAGAGCAGCGCAACAACGAAAATGTCCGAGCCAAAATGGAGCCTGACACTGACACTGCATTCACTTAGTCGCCTTCTCCTTAACTGGATATACTGTCACACTGTATATTATCAGAAACATCTCTGTCATTAACTGCACGGCTATACAGTGTGACAAATTCACTTGCATATGCAACTAGCTTTGCTGCAGTTTCATCAGAATTACATGCATTGTTCCTCTGAGGTAACACTGCAGGCTCACAGCTATTATCATCAACGCATCATTGAAATGATCCCAACCCTGTTTAGCCAGTATTAGAAGATACTTATTCAGAATATTGCTAAGCATTTCTGTGTGCACATACAGTATTTGATCATCAGCACATAGAAACTACCGGCTTGCCTGTCTGCGATCTTTAAACATTACCTCAGTGGAGCAATTGTACATTGCAAACCTAAACATCCTCTACATATTCTGACGTGATTCAATCATTGTAATGACCTGTTTTGTTTTTCTCTGAGGGTTTGTAACATTTTTAGACAAGAGTCATGTAAAAGAATCCAAAGCCAGGAAAAATACCCTGCAAAAAAAATAGAATTTGGAAAAATGTTCAATGGAGAAAAACAAGATCTTATTAACCCTTATTTGACCAGGTATATTGGACCAGGTATGTTTTTATTTATAGTTGTTTTAATGAATGGACACAAGTTTAGGTTGATTCTTCTAATGAAAAGAGAGAGAGACAATCACAGACAAAGAGACACTTTACTTCCAATACTTAGTATACATGAGACACTGAATAATATTCCCACAATATGTGCGTAACAGCAACACCAACATAGGATCAATCACTGACAGTAACACATAAGAGTAAAGGGCTTAAGTAGAAGTGCTAATGAGCTGAGAGGGTGCAGGTATGTCCAGTGATTGGGTGGTGATCCTGTCATTGTTTCTCTGCTGCTACCAATATTCTGGTGACTAAGAGCGCCGGGGGGAAGGGGGGGGGTGCAGCAGTTGGACACGTGACAGAATCCCCCCCGGGTGCGTGGCTTCCGCCTCTGGGTGGCACTAACCAGTAGGAGCAATGCGTGGGGCAGAACACGGGGCAGAGTGATAAGGGTGGCTGTGGTGAAAGTCACTGAGAAGTGAAGGGTACAGGATATCCTTGTGGGCACCCAGATCCAGTCCTCGGGTCCGTAACCCTCCCAGTCCACCAGATACTGGACGCGACCCCGTCGACGTCTGGAGTCCAGGATGTCCCTGATGGCATAGGCCATTTGACTGTCCAGCAGCAGAGTAGTCGGGGGAGGACCCTGAGGGACGGCCACCGCTAAGGATCCAGGGACCACTGGCCTAAGTAGGGAGACATGTAACGTTGGATGTATCCTGTAGTGAGATGGTAAATGTAAGCGGTAGGCTACCTCATTAACCCTCTGGTGGACAGCCACACCAGATCTCCTGGTTAAAACACCGGGCTTCCCTGCACCAGTGGACTGCTTGGTCCTTGTGATCGTTATAGCCTCACGTGCGCAGCATCTCAAACTTTTCCAGTGCGTCGTAACCACTCGTCCACCGCCAGTGTATTCAAGCGTTTTGGGGTCCAGGGTGCGCATTTTTGGCCCATGGTAAAAAGTGTGCACACTCACCCTGTCTGTCGTGGCAGTGACTGCGCAGAAACCTTCCCAGTTCTTGATTAGTTTGTTCATTCCACCTGCCCATTGAACTGAGGCTGATACCCCCATGTCAAACTGACTGTGGCTCCTATCTTGTCTAGGAATGCCTTCCAGATCCTTGAGGTGAACTGGGGTCCGTGATCTGTAACTATGTCCTCCGGAAGACCGTCGTGCCAGAAGACCTGTTAGGAGAGAGCCTTAGCTACGTGGAGAGAGGATGTTAGGCCCAATAAAGGAATAAACCGGCAGGCTTTAGAAAACAGTCTACCACCACCATTATTGTTGTGAATCCCTTGGACAGGGGGAGGTCGGTCACAAAATCTATGGACAGGTGGGACCAAGGTTGTCGAGGCACTGGCAAGGGTAGTAGCTTTCCGACAGGTGTAGTTCGTGGAACCTAGTCTGCACACATACGGAGCTGGAGATAATGTAGCGTTTTACATCCTGTGGCACGTGGGGCAACCATTTGTCTATTTGTCAGACAAAGAACAGAGTGTGCGTGTGATACCTGGGTGTCCTGTGGAGAGGCCGGTAAGTGACCAGGTATGGTCTCTGAGGGTCTCAGATACATACATGTATCCAGGTGGCATGTTCCGAGGTGCTGGGTCGGAGAGCTGTGCTCTTTGGATCTCTTCATCAACTTCCCACAGCAAGGGGGCTATGATCATGTTTGGATGGAGGATGGTCCTCCCAAATCCTTCCCCTCACCTCTCTCGTGCATCCTGGATAAGGCGTTGGCCTTGGCATTCTTCATTCCTGGTTTTTAAGACAATGTAAATCTAAACTGTGTTAAGAATAAGGGCCACCTAGCTTGTCGATATTTGATGTGCTTTGCCTGCGAGCATTCTATGTGCTCCAAGTTCCTGTGGTCAGTGAGAATCCAGAATGGGTGCAGGGTCCAGCCAGTGTCTCCAGTCCTCCAGCGCTAAGATCACCACCAACTGTTCCCGGTCACCCACTCCATAATTCTGTTTGTTTTTTAGCAAAAAAGGCACATAGGTAGAATGTCTCAGGCTTACCCTGTTGTTGTGAGAGGATGGTACAGACTCCAATGTCTGAAGCGTCTACTTCCAAGACAAATAGTCTTGTTGATTCTGGATGTTTTAGGATTGGTGCCTTGGTGAACATCCTCTTTAACTTCTTAAAGGCTGTGTTGGTGTCAGTGTTCCATTCCAAATTCTTTGGCTTACCTTTCAGTAGAGAGGTGAGTAGTGCTAGCCTGGTTGACACCAAACCCTTCTCAGTTGTAACTGAGAGTGGGTCTGGGCAAGGTTAATTCACAGCCCTTTTCCAAACGTGCGTCACCAACGGATGCTGCTCAAATGTCTCTCGGCGCAATTGAATATATCAGACGTTTGCCAAATTTAGTTGGCAAGACCGTGACAACATCTTTTTTTTAGATATGAAGGCTTCAAGTGTTGTTCTTTGCTCGGATTTTAACAAAAAGGAAACGTTCAAATCGCTTAAATCAGACGCGATAGTTGATCCGAACAAGTGATATTCCAGATAGCAGCCATCGTTGTAATTGTGTGCTTCAACCAATGACAGTATATAGCTGCGCTACCGTCATTGTGTAAAGCCTCTATCAACGTAGGGCTGGGCAATATATCGATATCATATCGATATCGTGATATTAGACTGATTATCATCTTAGAATTCGGATATCGTAATATCATGATATGACAAAATTTTAATCTTTTCCTGGTTTTAAAGGCTGGATTACAGTAAAGTGATCTAATTTTCTGAATTTACCAGACTGTTCTAGCTTTTCTATCTTTTGCCTTTACCCCACTTAGTTTTATTTACACATCAATGATGATTACAGTAAAAAGATTTTTTCCATATCGCCCAGCTCTATCTCAGCGATTGTGATTGGTGCCTCGATTAAGAAAAATTGAAAAAAAAGTCTCCTGGCAAGACTGACTTGCAGAGCAAATTTCAAATTTGCTGGAAGTCCATCAGAGTTCTCCCATGCTAGAGTAATGCCGCAATGGTGCTGAAATTGCGGATGAATCGGCGATAGAAATTGATGAACCCCAGGAAGCTTTGGAGACCCTTGATGGTTGTGGGAACTGGCCAAGATCTGACAGTGTCATTCTTCTGTTTTTCCTTCAAACACTCCTTTTGGACTGATGTGGTATCCCAGAAAGGAGACTCAGGACTGGTGAAATGCACATTTCTCCCCCTTCACAAAAAGTTGGTGCTCGCAAAGTCTTTGTTCTCTCACAGGTTGCACATGCTCAGGTAGGGATTGGGAGAATACCAGGATTTTGTCTATGTAGACGAGGACCCATTTCCCTAATAGGTCCTGGAAGATGTCATCTACAAAGGACTGAAAGACGGAGGGGGCTTTATAAATATTTTTTCTGGACCTCCGTTTGCCGAGATCTGTGTATTTACAAATTAAACACTGGTCCGGTGATATATACGGCCGACAGCACCGCTGTGTGCAGTGTTCTGTACTGCATTTGTACTTCTGTTTCAGGCAGTATGTCCGTATCCTCTCGATCAACAACAGGAGAACTTGGTGAGGATCTTGGGGCTCATGGAAAAGCGTCTCAACCTCCTTAGTGGGAAGAGTCGCTTCTGTGCTTTCTTCGTGATTTTGTCTGTGTGTGTGTGGACCAGGATAGACCCGTGTTAATGTAAACCCTGAGGAACTAGAAGTGATCCACCTGCTCCACCTCAGCCCCATTTCTGAGCGTGGGGGCGTGCTCTCCTCTACCGCTTCTTGAGTTCCTGTCTTCCACGGTCAGCTCCACGGGTTTGCTGACATTCATGGTGAGGTTGCTGGCCTGGAACCATGTTGCTAGTTACTTGACATCTTCTCTGTACCTGCTGTTGTCTTTCATGATGTAAGAAAACAAATGCGGGGGAGAAATGTATGTTTCTACGTAGGTGAAAGCAAAATAAGAGAGTTGCTTGCAAAATGTTGTATTTTTTAAAGTCGCCCTGAACATTTTTGAGACATCTGCAACAGACATTTATATTTAGTATGGTGTCAGCTCTGGTATCATTAAATGTCAGAAAAAGAGGCAAATAAAATTCTACCTAAACCATGTAATTGTGCTTCTAAATGTATTTGCGTGCTCTGAGATTGCTTAAGCCCACATGTGTTCCGTTGTTAAAATGCCAGAGTTGAACGCTTGGGAAATTACCTTGGGTCACTTTGTGATGGAAAATGGAAGCAGGTTATCATAATGACAGGAAAAAAACAGTTCATCAGACTTGAGTAGTTCATCAGATGCTAGATATTGTCAGATTTGGGCAATTTACCCAGCCATAGTCATAAAGTATGTGTAGAGACGGCGTTGTATCAGCGTGCGCCAGTCACACCTGTTTCCTCCTGAAACCAATACTGAAATGAATGATGCTGTTTCACAGATCCCTTTTATGGCAAGGGCAATTATGTCAATGTCATAATGTTCCCCCTGTCAAGTTGACAGCGAGAGCTGAACAGAACCTGAAGAGGAAAAGTAGTGTTGTAGAATTGAGTCATTAGTCATGTCCAGCAGGGAGCGAAACCCAGTCAGATACATGAGAAGGACTGAGGTGAAATGTTAAAGTCAGAGGCGGTGGGATCGTAAAGGCTACAGAACGCACCTGCTTTATTGAGGTTGCCTCGTTATGTCCTTCGTTTGATGCTGTAAGTTTAAATGTACAGGGCTTTGGAAGCCTTTTAGCATTTGTTACAGCATCAATAACTGCGTGACCAATCTTTATTGAGGGATTTGGGGTGTCTGCCAAGGAACATGTGGACCGGTCCAGAGCCTTGTCCAAACAGAAAATATAGTAGGTTAGCAGAACATAAAAGAAATCCCAATGGAAGCTGATTGAGGCTTATCTCAATTGGGATCCTTGATGTTACCTATTTTCATAACACCTCGTCTATCTCACCTCGTCACATGGTTTTAATGATTACGTCTGTCACCATAGCCCATGTCAGCTCACGTACAGGCAGCTCTATGTACTTTTGTGTGGCACGTATATTGCAACCTGCCTATGGCACCCCTTTGGTTTGACGTGTGTCGCAGCCGTTGCACGCCCTCATCTACCGATCGTCCAAATTACCCAGCGTGTGTGTGTGTACAGTATGTGAGTGTGCACGTCGATCTGTTTCAGGTTTTTGTGTGGCCGGTCTGGCCTGAATGTGAACAGACCTTTCTTCTCTTCACGACTTATCAGTGTCACAGAAGGAGGGTAGGGGCGGAGCTGGGAGGGAGAAGGGCCGGGTATGGATAGCTGTGATAGCAGGATATATGAGGGAGAGCCCTG
>JACXGM010002659.1:0-5000 GCA_016801145.1 Umbra pygmaea | reverse complement strand
AAATGTTAGTGACTAAGTGACTGTGTGTGCTTCAATGTCTTTTTGTATATGTTGAAGGGAAGTGGTCCATTGACAAATCAAACAGTAGTAAACACAAACTACAGGATATTACTCTAATGATATTGTAACAGAAGAAAATCTACCATAGTGTGCTTCTTATAGTGAGTTTGTAATACTCAATCAGTGGCATAGAGCTCAGTGGCATAGGGCTCAGTGACATTAGAGCTCAGTGACATTAGAGCTCAGGTGACATTAGAGCTCAGTGACATTAGAGCTCAGGTGACATTAGAGCTCAGTGACATTAGAGCTCAGGTGACATTAGAGCTCAGGTGACATTAGAGCTCAGGTGACATTAGAGCTCAGTGACATTAGAGCTCAGTGACATTAGAGCTCAGGTGACATTAGAGTTCAGTGACATTAGAGCTCAGGTGACATTAGAGCTCAGGTGACATTAGAGCTTAGTGGCATAGAGCTCAGGTGACATTAGAACTCAATGACATTAGAGCTCAGGTGACATTAGAGCTCAGTGGCATAGAGCTCAGTGACATTAGAGCTCAGGTGACTGTAGTGAATTAATCTTTTATTGCTTTTGTAATTATTGTGATTTCAGAGATTGTAGCATCCCTGTGGCTACTCCAACACTTTCACTGACAGGGTGTAGCTGCAGGACAGAATATTACAAAAGTGATGCAACTTTCTTCTTGTTCAGTCATCATGTTCTACTAGATACTGCAAGTGCATGAAAAAAAACCTAGAGCCAGGACTATCATGATGAGGCCCTCTACTGCACATCAGCCTCTCCGTCTCTGTCTGTCTGTCTGTCTGTCTGTCTTTCTCTCTCTCTCTGATTCTCTCTCTCTCTCCCTCTGACTCTCTCTCTCCCTCTCGCTCTCTCTCTCCAAATTGTTCCAGTCTGTCTCTCTGTATATTTTCACTCTCTTGTCTGATATCTACCTCTCTCTGTCTCTCCTTCCTGATCTTTGTATCTCTGTTTCCAATTTTCAGTTTAATAGACAGGATTTTTCTAACTACACATAAAACGTTCATTTACATTGCCAAAGCAATATACTGTATAATAATACCAGGTAAGCATTATACAAAAACAATTAGGATTTTTCTGTAATTGGCTATGTCCAGTGTACTTGAGTAAGCATGAAACAATAAAATACATTGATGACAATAATTTTGTTTCACTATGTTTGTGCTCTACTTCCTGCCTTTTCCATGTGACATCAGGTCACAAATCTTGCTGCTGTGATTGGTTATTGCGATGTTCTCTATGTTTGCTTTCAGAGAAATTTGTGTCTCTTAAGTTGTCATAGGTTTGGCAGAAGGTCAGGAGGTTACCACGGTAACAGAGAGAGTCCAGTGGATTATCGTCATGTGATCATTAACTGTGTCTTAGACCTGGATAACATGTAATATACATTTCTACCTTAGCAGGCTAACAGTATTTTGGCTTAGTGGAAACGATTAACACTGTGGTTGCTCACATCAGACACTGTAGTGTAGGAATTCGGATTAACAAGGTAATGTGCATTTTTACATTTATTAGATGCTAACAGTGAATGAGTTAAAGCAGAACTACGTGGGGATTTTGTATTAATAAATGGTTATTTTATTAGCATGGATCATGGAACGAGTGCCCACAATAGGAGACGGCCCCATTCACAAAATGAGGAGATGCTCTGAATGCGTACCCTTCTGCTATACAAATCGTTGGTCGGGACGCGTGTTTGCGGGAAGAAGCACATCACGCACAGAATGACGTATGAAATAGAAACATAATAAGAAGTGCATGGCAAAATCTTTATTTTTTAAATACATTAAGCTAACAAAATATATCTTTTTTTTAACAATGGAGGAATATATTGCATTTACAATGTCTGGCTGTATAGGTGTTTCTGGCTGCTGTTATTGTTCTCCCATTGGTATTTCATCTCAATCAATCAATCAATAAAATATACTTTATAAAGGCGTTTTTACATCAGCGATTGTCACAAAGTGCTTTTACAGACACCCAGCCTAGAACCCCAAAGAGCAAGCAACAATGCAGAATTTAAGCACAGAGGCTAGGAAAAACTCCCCTGTAATTTGCTTTTTAGGAAGAAACCGAGAGAGGTTCCAGACTCAGTGGGGTGGCCATTCCTCTTCTGGCTGTGCCGGGTGTAATTTTTAACAGTGCATGTCCAATTAAGGCCAAGTTGTTTATCAGTACACATTAAGGTCCAGTGGGTAGACCTGGGGCCTGATCCGAGAGGACAGCCTGGTCTTCAAGGACAGACAGGTCTACAACGACAGCCAGGTCTACAAGGACAGCCAAGTCTACAAGGACAGCCAGGTCTACAGTACAGCCAGGTCTACAAGGACTCCCAGGTCTACAAGGACAGCCAAGTCTACAAGGACAGCCAGGTCTACAAGGACAGCCAGGTCTACAAGGACAGCCAGGTGGGCTGTGGGCGGTGATAGTGGCATTGGACAAGATCGTCATCAAGCCAAGTAGTTCTACGTTGGTGTTCCACCAACAGCACACCAGAGAGCTTAGGTGGGGCATTCCATAAATCAACAGTACCTCAATGTAGAATGCAGATTGATACTCGTCCTCCAGCCAAACGAATGAAGCCTGTACCATAGGAAACTAGGCCTCATGCTGAGGGGTTGTAGATGGATAATTGCTGCCAGCCTTAAGGCATGAATTATTTAAAGAATATGATTTAAGTTTGGTTAGACAATACAAAACTCCTCTATGCCATCACCTTCCATTCTGATATAGATTTGTAATCGATTTGTTTTGGCCAAACGGAATGACAAATGCATGGGACCAGTGATGAGGAGGAAAGAACGTTTTCAGAATGAGATTCCAGAGTCAGGGTCCAGTTCCTTCCATCAGAATACCTAGTTAGTTAGTTAGTTTCCCCTCTTTTCCACTTTGGGTTTTGACTCGTACCCCCTCCATCCTTTCTACTTCAGGGATGTGTTTTTTTAAAGGCCCATACTTTGTGGGCACATATACGTGCCAGCTGGTATGGAACTAATCTGAGCTGAGCTATTTCTCATTAAAGGAGGGCCTCTTCAGGAGGCGTGCCGGTGTACGGACAGGGACAGGGGAAAGAGCTGTCTGTTTCTACAGATGGGCTTCATTTTGTGGTGAACAGGAATAACTCCCTGACAGTTTTATTGCAGTCCTGGACTTCAGGCCTCAGTTGAGGAGCACAGAGCCTTTGTGTAAGTGCCACTGATAGACTGCGGAGGAATGTTCGCCCACCTGATTGGCTTGGCATCTTGTACCCCCTCCTAGAACATGTTTCTGTAGGAACACAGCTGAATGTTTGATAAGGAAAATCACTCTCCTTGTTGAAGCATGAACTGGAATCAGGGGCTGTATCATCACTGATAAGCTGCTCCGTCAGGGATACTGTCCCAGACCGTATCAGCTGGTCATGCAGTTTTGAACCTTTAATCGTTTGATCATTTCTGTAGAAATCACATTTATTAATCAAAACAAATGAGCTCTCAGTCGACAATAAAACACAATACATACATGACGGTAACACGGGCTGTTGACATACTCAACCTTCAAACCTGGATGTTGGCAAAGGTAACATGTGTTAGTAACCCTCGTTCTTATCCACCGTGTCTACCAACTAGTTATTAGAGAAAGTCGGCGGTTCCAAAATGCCACTTTTAATGTATGAGTCAGCGTTGCCGTGGTTACGACCTTGTCACATACCGATGCATTTGGCAGGACAGGAGATATTCATTTTTTTCTCGTTGTAGTGCTGATTCCTGATGGGGGTATCCGGTTACAACCACCCGTCTCAGTGACGACACACTGAATCCGCCACTCATTCAGGGCCCATGTTCCATAGGAATCTCAGGCTTAAAGTTCCATCCTGGAATCGCCATTTAATATTAATCATTACAGACTAAAAGGTGAATCCGATCATTGCTCAGCCCTACAGCTGTCACTTTCGTCCCAATGGTTTATCATTTCATAAGCGCTTTCCTGTTCAGTCTGCATGGGAAAATTCTACCATTGTCATGGGAAAGAAATGAAACAGTAATTGTATACAGTAAACAAGTATGCAACATGTCTTTCCCATGATGCATAGGGCCAGGTGCACCAGTGTGTTGGTAAATATTGTCCTCACTTCACTGCATTTTTGTGGATGTTGATTGATACCAGTTGGTTACTGCAACACACAGACAAAAGGAAACCACGAGGAATCAGTATTTTGATCTCGGCTATAGGATTACGGGATGTGACTCCTCTCCTCCAGTACGGAACAGTGATATCTTTCTGGAATGTTCCATTACCATCTAGATATCTGCAGAGTATAACACAGGGTTCTGGTGCCCTGGAGTGTAGTGTGTTTGTTAAATGTTTACCTAGGATGACTCATCCTCTTCATAATCGTCATCATTATCATCACATTCAAAGAACCTGGATGCGTTTGGCAGTGTTAAAGGAAAGGTTCAGTATGTAGGACCCTTAGGCAGAATTTCTGATCTAAATGCTGTAATAAAGTAATCTAAAGACTGTTATTGTGAAATAAGTGTTAATCCACTTACGCAGTTTTCTTTTTGCCATTGTGAGCATCAATTCACGCTCTGAAGAATGCAGAAAACACCAACAAAGGCTCAAATACCACCAGATACAAAAGTTGTTAAGCTTAAAAGCTCTCGGTTTCTTGTCATTTGTCATGGCATTTAGATCAAGGATCTAGCTTAGGGTCCTAAAATACTGAACTTCTTTAAGAAATGCTATCGTATTTGAGAAACAAATTTGAGAAATCATTAAATTTTCATCTCCGTGCTGATCACTCTGGCATTGAAGTTGAAGAGACTGATTCATCCCTGATGTTGGTGCTTAGTGTGTGTGTGTGTGTGTGTGTGTGTGTGTGTGTGTGTGTGTGTGTGTGTGTGTGTGTGTGTGTGTGTGTGTGTGTGTGTGTGTGTGTGTGTGTGTGTGTGTGTGTGTGTGTGTGTGTGTGTGTGTG
>JACXGM010002658.1:0-45674 GCA_016801145.1 Umbra pygmaea | reverse complement strand
GCCCTTGAAAACGATTCTTTCTAAAAAATCTGGCCAAAGTGGAGATTTTGGAAGACTCCGTTTGCATGTAAACTGAGGAAAACTGAGGTTTAGGCAGCCGACGTCACAGTATGCGCCAGAACATGCACCTGCGCGAAAAGTGCGACCTATGTTTACATTTTCATTTGGCTATTTTTGGGAATCTGATTGGCTAACGTGGGCTTCAGCCTTTCGTTACACTGCCACCTACACCTTTGGCATGCTCCTGACGGCATATATACATGCTTGGTTTTATTAGCACATGCACTAAAAGCCACTCGACCGATTTTATAACAAGGGAAATAAGCTTATCGGGGTTGTTTGGCTCGAGTTCAATGACTATATTTTTCCATGCCCAGAACCTGTGAAACCAATCTGATTGTCTGATCTATACCAGTAGTTAATCTAGTTAAATGACAGTGGGACTTTTTTGTAATTCATAAACCTAAGCAAGTACTGGTGCCATGACATGCCACGGTTCAGTACTAAAGCCATAGACAGTGGATAGGCTTGTTTTTTTGCGGTTGCAAAGTAATTTATTAGTATTCCTGCATTTAATAAAGATTTAAACAATAGCACTACTTTTACTTACTCAGTCTTGTTTATTGGTGTTCCAACAAAAATCATAATGAATGAACAAATTAATTTCTTTCAACGCTTTACTTAAAAAATGAAATACCTTTAAATACCGTGATACCGTCAAACATTTGAAAAATATTGGGGTATTAAATTTAAGCCATACCTCCCAGCCCTATGTGTATTTCATGATATTTTAAACATTGGATAAAGCATTGTAGATGGGGACAATGATTTTCTACACCGTGCAATGCATATTTTGCCATTTGAACAGGAATTTCAATTAGGACTTTTTAGTAAATTTGGGGAGACATTTTAAATATCTCTTCTTAATACAGATCAAACATTTCTGCCTAGAAAACTTCTGGAACCAACCTATTGGGGCTATTATGTTTATGTGTATATTTTATCACTCAAACTATACCCTAATTAAGTAAAAGCTGTTGTTAATTTTTTTATCTAAACATTTCTTCTACTTTCCCAGATTCAAATGAACACATGGAAAAAATTATATTGTTCCCCTCACAGTTTTGAGGAAGTATTTGCAAGTTGAATGTAGCATGCAGCATTAGCGTAGCACAGCTGCGTAGCACAGCTGCGTAGCACAGCTGCGTAGCACAGCTGCGTAGCACAGCTGCGTAGCACAGCTGTGTAGCACAGCTGCGTAGCACAGCTGCGTAGCACAGCTGCGTAGCACAGCTGCTGGGAGGTTTAGAGATTTTTTTCACCAATACTTATCAAAAGCATGGAAATATAATGTTTAACTACATTGAAATTAAAAATGTCCTAATGTGTACACACACTGAAAAATGACAGAATTAACATGATGCAAAACTGGAATGTGTGCAGATTGATGATGTTTACTGACTCTCTAGTTATTGTTCCCCTAGTTAAACAAAAACAACCTGCTAAAGATTTACAGGCTGAGGGACCCTCCTTGTGGCCAGGGTTCATAGCATTCTGGATATGCCGGGGTGTTCTGCTAGGGGTGTTGCAAATTGGTACAGCAGTGCTCAGGGTAGATGGACATGTAATTAGACACCATTATCTCGACACGTCACACGTGCATGTCGGTCACCTGTGAATTCAATCATGGCTGTGTAGTTGGCATATTTTTAAATCCTTCTTGTACAGTACATTCAGGAGAGAAAATATTTGGGTAGTGAAGCAATTGTGTTAATTTTGGCTTCGTATATGCCACCACATTGGATTAAAGGAACTGCTTTGAGTGTAGATTTTCATCTCTAATTTAAGGGTTTTGTCACCCTGTTGGAATTACAACCATTTTGATATATAGCCCCCCAATGTTTGGGGCTCAAACATAATTGTACAAGCTAACATTATCATGAATTAAATTGTCAGTTTTTTGTTACTTGGTTGCAAATCCTTTGCAGTCAATAACTACCTGAAGTGTGGAAATCATTGACATCACCAGAAGCTATGTTTCTTCCCTGGTGATGCTCTGCCTGGCTTTTACCAAAGCTGTCTTTATTTACATCTTGTTCTTGAGGTGATTTGCTTTCATTTTCACTTCCAGCCAGTGAAATGCATGCTCAGTTGGGTTCGGGTCAGCTGATAGACTTGGCCATTATAGAACATTCTACTTCTTTGCCTTAAAGTCTTTGGTTGTATTTGCAGTATGTTTCATGTCATTGTCTATCTGCTCTGTGAATAGTTGTCCAAGGGATTTGCACAATTTGGCATGAATAACAGGAGATAATATAGCCTAAACACTTCAAAATGAATCTTGCTGCGTTTGTCAGCAGTCAAATCATAAATAAATACCCAGTTCCAGAAACCCAGTTCCATTGGCAGTCATACATGCCCATGCCATAACACTACCTCCACCATGCTTAACAGATGAGTGCAGAACCTTAACCTTGCTTGAAAGCTTTTGACAATTTGTTCTGGATGGAATTTTACTCACTGGATGGAATTTTACTTGCTGGGAGACAGTTCACCTCACAGTGATTGTTTTAGCTACAGTATGAAAGTGTAATTTTGAATACTTCCCTCTAGCGGCTATATCAGGATGAAAAACGAATGAAGGATTGCTACCTGGAACATGATTGAGCAGCTTGAAGCTACAGTACTTCCAGTACATCACTCTGTGTGGATTAAGAAAGTGATTTCAGGATCTTTGTTTTTACATTGTTTTGTAAGAACACCAATCCATGACTAAAATCAAAAACCCCAGAGTTTCTTTCGAAATAGGGAAATAACTTTTGATGGAAATATATCCAAGATGATCGAAAAAGAAAAAATGAAATTTCCTGGTCATGAGTGCATCAGTTCCTTTGCATTAATAGGTGACTTTTGTTTCCTTGGCTCAACTGTAAGCCATGTACATTAGTGTCGGTAAACAAGGCGATTGTGGAACATGTTGTCCTGTCTACTGGTTGGGGCACAGACATGTTGATGTTTTTACATTTTTACCCGTCACTAGCTACTCCCCCTGGTGTTTACCCGACAGCAGGTAGCAGTGGGTAGATTTTGGGGGTCCACGCTGGGTGGTTGTTTGATGTCTCTCTCTGGTAACATGACTTTGTGCTTCAGAGTTGTATTAGCATGTGATCTCATTCTCTGAAAATTCACACTCTTGGCTGGAGCACAGCAGGAAACCTGAGAAGGAGTAGAGTGAAGGACAGCTGCGGTGTGTTTGTGTGTAATGTGCAACCTGAAGTTTTATTGTGGTAGCACCAGTCCAACAAAAGAAAACGTAAGATTTGCAAACATTTCCCTGACGTCCACACTGTTTATTTTTGAATCTTGACCACAAAAGCAAGAACATGCGATTCTTAAGAAATATGAAAGATGGAGCCTCCTTCTTTCTTCTGAATATATATATATATATATATCTCAAACTATTACTTTGTGTGACATGCTCTCAGCAAAACCCAAGTTATTGTAATAGACAAAAATATTTTTAATAGCTAACTAGCTATGCTGTTTAGCTATTCGCTAGCTCTCATACAGCTTGTTGCTAGTGGTGATGTGGATCAGCATGTTTGTTCAACTGCGTGTTTTGAATCAAATAGTCTATAGTTAATCAAAAACGATTTGCATTCTCTATTATATTCACCTTAAAACTGTAGTGTCAGAGTAGATGGCTCCCTGGCTTTCTATCGAAAATTGGTTTTAAGAATGAGACCAGGACACAGGAGTAAGCAATTGATATGTTCCTAATGTCTAAATGTAACATCTACTAAAGACAGGGACAAGGACCAACACTTCGGCTGCTACCATTTCATAACTATACCTTTTTATAATGTATGTCAAGACTACAAGTGTGGGCACCGTTAATCCCTGGGGACATTTTGAAATCGAACTGAACACATGTTTTCTGTCAGGGTTACAGCTGTCATATTTGTAATAACGGATAGGGCATTTTTTACAGAACTGACAGGTCACATCACATCATGGGACCATTCATAAGCAGTAAACACAGCATTCTAAGAATCTCCTTTGAGGAATTATGATCTATGGCTTGCTGATCTTGGCTTATTTATAAATGAACAAGTAGTTGAGATGAACTGCTGTCCACTCAACTCTAATTGGAACATGCTTAAAATACATGTACATATGTACTGAAGCCAAGTTCTCTGCAAGGCTAACAGCTCATTTGTATCCAGGCCTTTGCAACTCCTTTTCTCTGTTGCCTTTACACATGCCTGTACCATAAATATTTCTATAAATCCATTCAGGTCAATAATATGATTTTAATCTCATTTTGATCATGAAGCCTGTGAACAGGGGTTAAATCAGCAGCGTAGGCTAACCTGTTTCCTGTTCATCAGATCTGGGACGAGACCCTCTAATCACTGGCAAGCAGGTGGTGGAGATCAAACACACGCTAAAGGAGCCTCGCTCACTCACGGATCCCATCAGTACCGCCGGGCATACTGGGGAGTTACATCTGAGAAATGCCTGCTGGAGACAGGCCAACGGTAAGCTGGGAACGAATAGTTCAGCAATACGTTCTGATGACCTTATGGACACTGTTGTTTTTCTGCATACAGTTTGAAGGAAGTTGCCCATTCGTGTTAGCAGAACAACTAACTAGAAAAAGGAAACATTCTTCATGTGGTATAGTTATGGTTGTTATTATGAAAAACTGTGTGGTTTAGCTATGACATCACACCACCATTCAAGAGTTGGCAGTGTTTCAGTATCAAACAGGGAACTTGGTTTTATATTTAATGCCAGGTTATATATTACAGTAGGAAATATTATTGTACATTCCTCCGTACGTAGTCAAATTTCACAAACTTTTTTAATCAACTTCACTTGGTGGTCCTAAATAGCTTTTGAATGTGATTCTTGAAAACTACGCGATGTCCTCCCACACAGAGCTACCATGTCGGAAGCTGGTTATTTTTCCCTGCGGAGCGGAGGTGGAAGTCAGCTTTTCCGCCTTGTTCTCAAATGTCATGGTTGCCTTTGGCGTGGTGAAAACCACTGGCCCCAAGGCCCAAGACTGCACTGTCACACTGATGAGCACACCTGTAAGTCACTTCCTTCAGTTATCTCTCAGCCTTATTGTTATTTACAGGTAGCTGAAGTAGGGGCAGTGAATGCATATGTTATAAAATGGCGAGGGAGAGTTCTCTAAATGAAAATGCATGCCATCCTCTAAATGATCATTAAATTACAAAGTTACTAATACTCTTAATCAGATTGCATTAACAGTGTAAAGAAGACTTCACAATGATCAATAAAAGCACTATTTACCATTGGCTACATGTTTATATTCTACGGAAATTAACTATTATTACTAGTTTAAAGTATAGGATATCTGCATTTACTATTGTTTGCGCTCATTATAAATGACTACACAGTCATGTACAGAGTCAAATAAAAATGTATGGAGGGCATTGTTTGGCATTGACACATTACTAACTGCTACCACATGTTGTTATTATAGAGCCTGGCAATATGGATGAAAATAAATATTGTAATCAATTGATTTAATTGATGCTAAAGAACAATATAATTATAGTTATAATGTCAACATCTTAAGCAATTACCCTTTAATATATTATTGCTAGTTTGAACTGTTGCCAAAACAATTGATTTTGCACATTCATCAGGATCGTGTATTTATCATAATAAACATCATCAAGTAAATGACTGGCTATATGTGGTCGGTATGGTAGTTATTCAGCTATTCTTGATTTATCATCCAGTAACGGCTAAAGAGCCCATCAGTCTTTAATCAGTGTTCCTCATTCATAACAATATCTTGTTCATATCTCATGAGGTCCTTGCTTGTGTGGCTGCACAGATGTCCATTGAGCAAGGTTTTCAGGGCTTTAACCAAGGATTATATTTGTCAATGGGCTGGTATTGACTTAGACACAAGGGTTTTGCGTATCTGGGAAGGTGTATGTGTGCATGGCCCAAAAACTGTGTGTTTGTTTTCAATCACTCTTGTTTAGAATAAAACTAAACAACAGCAACAGAGTAGTGAGAACCATAGCAACAAATCACTAGATTGTTATAAAATATATTTTTTCCATATTTTCATTCAGACAGATTGGGTGGGCCTGTATTCATTCTGGCAGGGTGCAAATCTTTCAGTGGCTTTTTCAAGCCATTGTGGCACAAGCCTTCTGTGTACATCAATAAAATAATAATTCCTTGTAGCATACTGACACCTAGTGGTTCGATGCATGATGTGCTGTCTACTCAGTGTCAAGTACACAAAACATACACGCCTCATACACTGTGCATAACAGCAACTGGGTATGATGTTCATTTGTAGTTGCCTGATGTGTCTAACTCCTAACCTTTGTCTAGGTAATGGAGGATATGTTTAGTCCTTGCAGATCAGGAGAAATGGATTCTCTGTTGCTAAACAATGTGGTTGCTGAAGCCTCCGACTGCAGCCTCAGACTTTGTGGCCTTCAAAAGCTCCAGGTACAGTTACTATGTCTGGGACTTTCTGTTTAACATCTACAGTGCCTATAGAAACTAATTATCCCTTTGAAATAGTGACTTTTTTGTCTAACAGCCTGAAATTAAAACCCATAAACATTTTTTGTTCCAGCTTTATTTACACATTCTGCCGTAAAACATTCAAGTAACATAAAAAGGCAACAGTTCAGAAATGCAAAGGAAATTTTAAACTAGAATAACAGAGTTAGAAAATTGATCAGTCCCATGATTTAATACGTTGTAGAGCCACCTTTTGCTTTAATTACTGCCATCAGTCTGTTTGGGTACAGTGTATTGGGGAATATTTGTGGATTCTTCCTTGCAGAATTGTTTGTGTAAAGTCAAACTATGTGGTGAGCTGCGTCTGACTGATGTCTTCAAGTCCATCCACAGATTTTCAATTGAATTTAGGTCAGGGCTCTGATTTGGCCACTAAAGGACATTCACCTTCCTATCTTTAAAGGGACACTCCAGCTTTCAATTACCTCAAAATTGTTTTCCAGGTTGTTTTCCCAACATCCTAAAAAACTTGTCACTGATCCCCTAATGAAACTACAGGGGAGGAGATCATAACTGCATACTCTGTCTGTGAATAGGCATAGTACAGTACAGTGGGTGGCAGTATATACACCTTTTTAAGAGTGGGACAAGGAAATGTATTTGCATTCAACCATCTCCAGCCAAGAACATGATTACATCTGTTTGTTAGATCAATTAAGTTTCGACGCTCAAATAGACCAAAGTGTTTTTTGAAGAAACAGCCAGGTCAGATTATCACAGATAATGGGCTTTACATTATCTTCTTGGCTTGGGTTAGCCTTTGTTAGCGCCAATGTAGCATCTTGTAATTGTGTGAATACTTGGAGGAAAGAACATAAAATTAATAAAAAATGCCTAACAGAATACTGCTAACTCAATACTGCCAGGGTGGTTGTGTACTTTTTGGTGCAATTGTTTGGAAATAATGAACGGAAGACGAGTTAGCTGGGTAACTAGTCTGTTGTCTTGGCTTTTCATCCAGCCCCTGGCCTATCTGGAGTGGAGGTAGCAAAATTAGCTTCAATGTACCGTAGCTATTGGTGATTGTGTAAATACTTGGAGGAACGAACGTAAAATTTTAAATTATCCGTTGCAGATTCTGGCTAAATCTGTACACAATTTAGGGCTTATAGCTCTGGGACGATATTGTGACCTGTAGTAAATGTTTCAAATTGCGGTGTATAATTTTTAGCTAGTAGCCAAGGTCCTTATGCTAAATTCGACTCCACCAAAGCGACTCGCAAACTTTTCGCATTGAATTTTGGACGTTGTGGTATTTCAAGTACAATCCGATTCAGAAGCAACTGGACTGTACTCTCTGCTGTTTTCGAGAAAATGTAATGCAGGAACAGCACTGTATAGGAATATTAATCAGTCTAGGGTATTGTTTTTATATACCATATTTAAAATGTTTGTTTTATTCACTCTGGAATTGTCCTTTAAGCCACTGCATAGTTTTTTTTGGCGGTGTGTTCAGGTTCATTGTCGTGCTGGAAGGTGAACCATCTGCCCATCTTCAGCTGTCTAGCTGAGGGCAGCAGGTTTTCCTCAATAATTTAGGTATACTTGTCAGCACCCATTTTTCCTTCAATCCTGACCATTTTTGCCCAGTCTTCGCTGAAGAGCTACACCCCCACAACATTATGTTGCCACCACCATGCTTCACAGTAGCTATGGTGTGTTTTGGGGTGTGT
The DNA here is from genome assembly GCA_016801145.1 of Umbra pygmaea. NCBI lineage: Eukaryota > Metazoa > Chordata > Actinopteri > Esociformes > Umbridae > Umbra > Umbra pygmaea. Next base: position 37,410 of record JACXGM010002658.1, on the reverse strand, counting down.
GCTGTGTTTGGTTTTTGCAAAAAAGTTAAACTTTGGTCTCATCTGACCATAATCTCTTGACACATGGCATTATAATGCTACTACTAGTTGACTCATCGTGGATCAGCTGTTTTTTTATGAAGTAATCAAAACCACTACAAATGATGTCAGGTAGGGGGCAAGGTGTGTGATAAGGGAAGTGACTGGTTGTGCCTAAGCAAGTTTATAATGGTTACTCTAAGGGGCTGATCACTTATACAAACCAAATATTTCACTAATTACATTCTTATAATTGTTCAGATTTTTTTAGGGTTATAATGTGTAAATACACCTGGCAAAAGTTAGATTGAATTTATTTTAATTTCCAGGGTGTAAAAGGTAAGGATTTTGACAGGGTATGATGATTTTCTATAGGTGCTGTATATTAAGCAATGGTAGAATGGTTGAAATAAAGCAAAACTAGCATTTATTTAATGATAAATTATACATTTATCTGTATTGTTTTTCTTCTGTCCTGGCTGTGAAGGGATCCTTATTGATAAATGTGGACCTACACTATACCCACATGGACAGCAATCTCAGGCTTCAAGAGAGCCAACAGATAGACATAGGGAAGCCTTTGGTAGCATCCTGTGATCTGTACAGGGGACAACAAGCATCAATGGCCCCCTTGCAGGAAGCGGACCTTCAGAGTCCGGGCATCTGGAACATTAAGCAGCCCCCACATCAGAACCTAGGCCGACAAGGCCGCCCCTTCACCAGAAAGGCAGATTGTGCTGCTAAAGTCCCCACTGCAAGGAACAATGAACCTGAGGAGAATGATGAGACTGAGCTTCATGATTTCACCCTCTGACTTTCCCTCAGCTTTGGAACACTGATCATTGTTTAACTCTTATTGTACGTGCTTTATAGCCTATTTTCTGTTTAGAGTTTAATCATTGTACACATTAATGTCAGCATAATACATTCAATTTATCTGGGTAAATTCCATCCGTTTTTTGGTGGGTGGGTGTGTGCGTGTAAGTGGTCCCGAACCATGTGGGGAACTCATGTCCCCAAAAAGATAGTAAAAACTGATAAATAGGTCCCCACTAGTGAAATTGGCTCATGGGTTATTTAGGTGAAGGGAAACATGGGGCCTTGTGTTAGAAATGGGGTTAATAGGTTTAGGGTTATGCATCAGGGCTTTGTTATGTTTAGTCATAACTTTAACATCAATGACTTAAACTGACTTAAGTTATTGAGGTTAGGGTTAGTTTGTTGTTAGAGTAGGACAGGTAGAAATACATGTGGGTCATGTGTTGTCATTCAGCATAACCCTCAAGCAATGTTTATTCTTTGTGTGTGTGTGTGTGTGTGTGTGTGTGTGTGTGTGTGTGTGTGTGTGTGTGTGTGTGTGTGTGTGTGTGTGTGTGTGTGTGTGTGTGTTAGCTTTATCTCATACATATACACCTGTACTCTATGTAACCTTTAAAATTTATCAAATTGTTATCATTGCTAATTTCAGGATTCACAATTTGTTAAACGTTACATGTATCAATAAGCCTTTGTGTGTGAATCAACAGTGCATTAATTAAATGCTTTTTTCGGGGGACATCTTGACATAAAAGAGAAAGCATAAGCATGCTAATAAAGTTATATTTTAGTACAGTAAACCAAACTATTTATATGTATGACGACTGTAGCTAACTACAGTGCCTTACTGCTTATGCCCTTTAAACATTATATTCCTGGATGCTGGCCCAGATGGTACTGTTCCAGCAAGTGATTGTGGCCCCCATCCCAAATATATTCATATTTTTTGTTGTATTAATATATAATAATAAGTTGTATTATTATTAAGATTAGAAGAGATTAAATTCTGAACAATAATAGAAAACCAGAAATTTCAAAGTAGTTACTGAGTTACAGTTCATATATACAGTTGTATGCAAAAGTTTAGGCACCCCTGACCATTTCCAAGATTTTCATTCATATATAATAGGGTGTTTGGATCAGTAATTTCATTTTAATCTATCAAATAACTGAAGGACACAGTAATATTTCAGTAGTGAAATGAGGTTAATTGGATGAACAGAAAATATGCATCAAAAAGAAATTAGATTATAAATGTACATCATGGAAATTGTCAGGGGTGCCTAAACTTTTGCATACAACTGTATCTCATGTTGGGGTCTGAGAAGCAAAGATTCTCTATACATATCTCATTATGGGGTCTGAGAAAGCACTAACAGTTTACACGTTCTTCATATTAAATTACAGTTCTGCAATTTAACACACAGACACCTGATCTGTACACACGGGTGTCTGGCGACCCCAGGCAGCTCTGTACCAATTTGTGCGGCCTTGTGCTGGGGCTCCAGGCATAGTTGGAACTGTTGTTGCCAGAACTAACTCTGGCCACCGTGATGTACAGTAGTTGTTATGCAAAGCAGCGACTTATGGTGATTGGACAACCAATAAGCCACACTGGCCACCTAGGCCACTAGGGCTAGCTAATTTGTGGGTCATCTTCCCTGATGACTGTTAGACATGACTCCAACCAGGTCATATAGTAAGTGAAGATTGGCTTTTTCAGGAAGGAGGACAATTTCAAAATTAATGATCCCTTCAATGTTGAGGTCCACAACAGAGATGTAGTGAGAGTTTCCATACCGTTCACAAGTCTACTTGAGCATTGGCAGCCCCACTGAGGCAATCTCCCTGTTACAGGACATTGAAGTACTGTACTGAAGGCTGATCCCTCTGATTAACTAGTTGGGATCACATGATCAAATGGGTCATTAGAGACCATCCAATAAACATCTGGGTCAAATTGGCAGGCCCATCCAGTTGCCTACATTAAAGTTGTGGATAAATCTAATGGTATTTTAAATAACACCTTTTCTCACAGTTAAGTGACTAGAAGGCCTGTCCCAAAAGCAAACACTAGACATAGGACCTGAAATCGAGAAAGCGCTGTGGTTACTACCATATTGATTCAAAAAAACATATTGATTTAAAACTCCCATATTGATGTAAAACTACCAAACTGATGTAAAAAATGTTGAGTTAGTGGGCCAACATTATTCCAGAGCAATAAGAGAGAATGACAAAAAAATTGAAGTCATTTGGTTGCTGTCAGTTTAAACAAACAGCTGCAGAAATAAGTTGACAATTTACAAAGCATCGGGTGATATAAAAAACACACTGTTCATAAAAACGAGTGGTATACTGTACTGTATGTGCAGCAAGGTTCTCTTTATTAAATAAGGACATTGTTGAAGAGATTGAAAGTTAGTGACAAAATGCATAGAAAGGGTTCAAAGGGTGACAAAATCTTCACATGAATATATTGTACATAATTTTGTTATCTATTGTGTTGGCTCATTATAGTTAGGAATCAATTGATGAAATTTATTATAAAGGTTATTGTGCATTACATTTTCACTAGGATATTATACAGATACCTGGCATAAAACATTAAAGTGCAATAAAAAATCTAGAGAGGAGCCAGACTCAGTGGGGTTGCCTGTGTTCTTCTGGTTGTGCCAAGTGATTTCCCTAAAACTAGATGGGAAAATATGGGCTATGCCATGAGTCTTGATGCATAATCGAGATCAGCACATTGGTGGACTTGGACAAGGATGACCAGATGGGGAATGGAAGCTGGAGACTTCAGGTAGAAACGAGATCACCAACAAAGAAAGGTGGACTTTGTAGACATTTGAAGGGTCCTTCTTCTTTTAGGCGTTCAGATCCTCCTAGGAACATCAAAACAACAGAAACATTAGAATGAACACGCCTTAAATTCAATACCCCAATATCTTATGGGTATATAACACCTGTGGATTTGTTGATATGAAATACATTTGAGTCACTAAACACAATGTCGGTTTGACCAATTCAGTCATAATTTGTCATTTTAACAATCTGAAATATGTTCTTTGGAACGTGTATGTAATCCATTTCAAAGCACTTCAGTAAAACAAATAGGTATGATGCATGTTTAAACTATTGTGATGAAACCTGTGTTTTGACCACTTACCTGTTTTTGTCCACTTATGTTTCAGATGTCAGTGATGTGTTCACTGTGGGCTTCGATGGCAGGTAAGCATTCAGAGTTGGTTCTGATGACAAGGAACTATTGACATGTTCTGGATGTGCAGAAGGGGTGTGTGATGTATTAGCAAATATCCTACAGTGTTGGGCCAGTAACCAAAGAGTAGTATGGTTATCCTCTGCAATGGGAAAGTTTTTGCACTGTGCACTCTATATACAGCCAGTCTTAGGGGATATCCTAAATTTCCTGGGCACTGCACAGACTGCAGTTTTAGAGGGCTGGAGGAAGTGTGGAAGACTGTGTAGTGTGGAACCATTGGCGAACATGTATGTTAGACACTGAGCATTGTGGAAGGCTTTGTATTTTATTTTTGTAGTTTATTGTGATATGGATCCCCTTGGGTTTGAAATAAAGAATATATAGTTAGTACTAGATCATATAAATGAGCCTGCGCAAAAAAAGAACGTCATGAATGATCCAGTATATACCGGTGTCAAGATTAGTTCGAAAATGATGAATCGTTCATGAATCGCCCATCACTACCGTGTTTGTGTTTATTTTTGGCATAATTTATAACTTTGCTAGATTCCTGACCCAAGATTTTCAGTGTACACGCAACTGCATCTGCGTTTATGTGAACGTGACAAAAAAATAAAGTATTTAACTTGAACTAATGAGTACATTTGGATTTGCATAGCAAGTATATGCATATAAGTATATGCTATTTCATTAAATGTATAATTTTGTATGATAAAAGTGTATCTGGACACTTAAAAGGAACAGTTTTTGTAAAAGAAAAAATAAAGTACCGAAAGTTGACACATTATCATTCGTATTTCCACCTGACAGTGAGTCTTTGCCTTATAGGTTATAACTCCAAAACCCACCAGTATTCTCATTCCCTGGTAGCTCGCCGTGATCGTATAGTGGTTAGTACTCTGCGTTGTGGCCGCAGCAACCCCGGTTCGAATCCGGGTCACGGCATTGCAAACACAATGTCACGGCAAAAGGGTAAATTTTTTATTAAATGTGTCACTTACAAACAGTAACGTTAACTCTAAAGCTGTAAATATATATTTTTTTGTTATTCTGCATTCAAAAATACTTTCAGAACAGTGAATCTTTGAAGTCAGCTATAGTGGTACAGTCAATTTACACGGTGCGTCCACTAGGAGGTAGACGCGTCGCTAAAATAATGTGGGCTGAGTTGAAAATCCATACATTTTATTCATTTACGTAATTGAAGGGATATTTAACGAATTAGTTATTCACAATGGTACGCTTTAGAAAAAGACCTGTATTTGCTTGCCTGCAAGACTGGATTGTATCTATAATTAGCTAACGATTTTGACGACAAAACTTACGTCGTCTAGCTGTTGATGGACCGCGTTGATAGATGACAACAGAAAGTGTGAGACTTTTGGGTTAAACACTATAGGGTACAGGGGCGCTGCTGAGGATTTGACAGGGCCCCCAACACAGCTGAGACTTATTTATTAGGGGCTTCTCTGGGCCCCCTCTTAGTCATGGGCCCCGAGAATCGTCATCCTTTACCCCCCCTTTACAGCACCCCTGATAGGGTAACTCCAGCACATAAATGCGCAACTGATTTATTTACCCCCGATGCGTTTGAAACAACAAGGTTTACTCTAGGTATTACTCTAGGTATAGGTCAGAATAAGACACTCCCTAATGTAAAAAATGTCGTCTGAATATCAAATATGAACTAGGCAAATCTATCATGAACATTAATGAGCTTGGCATTTCTAGAATGAACATCAACTTTTGACCGTTTGATGCTTATAATTGGGGGAAATCGCTCCTGTTAGTTCTCAGTGACGTTAGTCTTTTCCAGAGACTCCGCCCCCTCTAGCTCAAATTGCAAGCGGTGAATGGTGTGTGTTCGACTACGGGTACACAAGGGGTAATTGCTACTGGATCTGATCTGGATGAGGCCATTCAATGATTCCTCACTGTGGCTTGGCCGTGTGGTGTTTACTTTCATGGAAGAGACAATGCCCCACGACTTGGCAGTGGAATTTTCAGCTGCTACTCGACTGGCTTAATCGGAAAATGTAGTGTATTAAATTGATATTACTTCTATGCTATGTTCAGTTTATTGGTCTGTCATAGACGCTGACCAGCAATTCTGAGAAAATGTTGAGCCGAATAATGAGTGGCAGCATCAGAAATCTGGATAGAGAATACGACTGCACCGTCAGACTACTGGATGATACGGAATACACATGCACAATCCAGGTCAGAACACTTTTGACAATATAACAATATTCCATATATGAGTATGCTGCAACTGTTTTAGGATGCTATATCAAGTGCATGCATTCCGCAGGTTCCGCGATTTTCAACGTACTCTATTGTCGTGTTAATAATTCGTTTTCTAGCACATTTTTTATGTCTTCATCTACGTAGATTATACTAAACGTGAGATGAGTAGATTTTGTTCAACAGTCTATTTGACAGTGTACACAAAGACCCAAAATCGGCAATGTGCCTGACCTAAACGATGCAATGACAGACAATAACCCAGTGGCATTGTTGTCAGTCAGCATCCGCGCTGGAACTTAAGAGTTTAAAAATTCACCAATCATTTCTCAAATTTCTTTTTATGCTAGCCTACTTTAAAATTTTTATATGTATTTTTTTATGAGTTAGCCAGAAATAAAAGTGAGTTAGCCTACAATATGCAATAATTAATACAGCATAACAAATTATATTTTATAATACGACAATATGTCAGCTGTTTAATGTTGGTTCAAGGGCAATTTCTTCCCTGCAAAAGTTTATATATATATATTCACTAGTGTTGACAGAATAAATGTTTTTAATTTTATTAATTAATTAATAGTAAATTAAATATTTTCTGTAAGGGCAGACTGTTAAACTAGTAATTTTCTGCAGTTTCTCTACAGCTAGTCTTGCTTTAAAGTTTCCTAAGTTTTATCCTGAAATAAATCCAAGAGTCAGGGGCGATCAGAATCAAAGTAGGTTTGTGTATGTGTCTGCATTCATTCAAGAGGATTCATTCATACTACTTTTTTACACAATGAAAGGAATCTACTTGAAATTCCACAGTATGTAAGGTTAATGACAGATATATGATATAATGTTAAAGCAGCTGCCTTTGTTTACATTGTTCTACTGAAATACGCCTCTGGAATTGATAATGAAGATGAGTATCACAGCTCCAGTTGGATGAGATTGATTTCATTTCGTAACATGGTCAGATTAACCGGCTTGTTTTTCAGTTATTTACCAGAATAACAAGGCATGCAGTGGTCCTTCTTTATGTTTCTCAAGTTTTTAGTTATGTCTCTTGCTGCTCTGTTCATCTTATTTTAAACGCTGGGCCATTAAGTGTCTCTAGGTAAATAGCTTTGCAAATGAATTTAGGGGTGGCAAATTGGCCCAGTGTTTAGGGCATCAGACTGGTTTGACCAGTTAGAGAGTAGTTTTGTTGTGACTTCAATTTCTTTCCTCATAATTGTGTCGCATCCATCATCGGACCAAGTAGCTCTACAAACCAAATACACATGTGATGCTACCTATTTTGGTCAGAATATGATAAACTAAATCAGTTGTGCAATTTCAGATATTAAGAAGATCTACCGTTTCTTTATTTTACATAAAGGAACATAACCATGTCAAAAGCCCTCAGTTGAAGGCTACAACTAATTAGGGATAAACAACATGACGATCCATTGGGTTGTGGCATTTGAATGATCTTTAAAAAGTATATTTTATATAAAGTTGCAAGAAAGAAGTTTGTGAATGCTTTTGAAATACATGCATAAATGGCCTCTAAAATATAGTATGATAGTATATGTTTCATTACTAAAGATAAACAAAAAATGTTTGCACGTTGAGGTTCACGTTCTTTCACAAACTCATTGGTCAAACGTATACAAAATTGGCTTGTATTAATTATGTCAATGTTCTCCGTCCAGCGATCTATGTTTTTTCCATGAGCAGTCTACGATGTTGAGGATATTCAACTCTTGAGCGGATTTCCATCCTGGCCCACTGTTGTTGTTGTGGTCTTCAAACTGACACTTTATAAGTGTTGGGGTAATTTTCTACTTACCCAGTCAGCTCAACTGGTGGAAGGAATATGTGTGATATATGGTCTGAACCAGTGTAGTAAAGAAACAGCTTTTCTATAGTCTTTGTTTTAAATAAAAATATATTTATATTTCTGTCGTCTAAAGTGGAAGGTGGTTTTAAAGAAAATATTGAAAATATATCTGCAGTTGTGGAATGAAAGTGATTCATGACATACGAATCAGAATTTCTGCCGGATATACCGTATATTGACTAACAGTTTATATACTGTATGTCTCATACACAAAAATGGAGATGTTTGTGCATCTTTACCAACATTCTTGTAGTGTAGGGCTTCTAAACAATTCAGGCAATAAATAATGAAATTGAAAAGTAACCAAACAGTGGGAGATGAAGAGTCAGTGTCTTTGCTTCTAAACAATGCAGTCAAGAAAAAAAATAGAAAACCCCCATTAAGTGATAAAACATAAATAAAGATAAAAATGAGCATTGTTCACACTGTACATTGTACACTGCACAGTGACTTTACCAACCTGGACAAAATGAAAGCCTGTGTCTGGATGCTGTTTATGGACAACAGCTTGACCATCAACACTATAGTGCCCACCATGCTCATTATCTAGGTTCCCCTTTTGCCACAAACAGCAGCCCCATACGCAACTAAATGTAATGAACTGTGATCCGACATCTTTATCAGAACCAGCATTAACCTTTTCAGCAATTTGAGCTTCAGTAGCTCGTCTGTCAGATCGGACCTCACGGGCAAGCCTTCGCTCCTCACGTGCATCAATGAGCCTTGGCCGTCCATGACCCTGTTGCCGGTTTACTGCTTTTCCTTCCTTGGACCATCTATGATAGGTACTGACCACTGCATATCGGGAGCAAGTGTAAGGATTCGAGTGACTTTGACAAGGGCCAGATTGCGATGGCTAGACAATTGGGTCAGACGATCTATAAAACTGCAGATCTTGTGGGGGGTTTCCGGTCAGCATTGGTATACCTGCCTTGTCAAACCTGTGGAGGTCCATAGAGCATGTTCCCTCTGCCCATCCTCCCTGGCTGCTAGACTGCCAAAGACACCCGAGAGTCCAGGACACCTAATCTGGTTACCAGGGAGTGAACAGTGAAAGGCTTAACTAGGTCAACCTCGTTTTTTACCTCTTTCTAGGTCTGTCTAGTTCACTGTTGCATAGCCTTTCCCTAATATTGGCTGAGATTCAATCCCATCTAGACCTGTTTGCATTACAATCTGATCACTTCTTTAAATAGTTAAAATGCTTCCAATTAATTGTTGCCTCTGGCACTGACTGTCTACCTTAGTCTAGCATACAGAAAGCACACACTGACTCTTTGAGTCCCAGTCTTCATCAATAACATCAGATTCAGACAATTTTAATGCCAAAACCAGGGGGAAGACTGTCCTTAAAACTTAGATGGCAAAAGCACTGTTGCAGACTTCTTTTTAACAGTCATAATGCATTACTTTAAGTTTTACTGCAATAAATTATGTATACTTCCTCTGTATTTATTTCCTTTTATATTTTTAAAAGTGAGTGTTCCACATTATACAACCGTATTTTTTCTTGGAAGTCACTGCCCTGACCTCTCTTCACACTGATGCAGTATCCCAGTCTTTTGCCCTTTAGTAATGCAGTATCCCAGTCTTTTGCCCTTTAGTAATGCAGTATCACAGTCTTCTGCCTCTCGCTAATGCAGGATCTCTGTCCTAAGTCTCTACTATTCCAGTCTTTCACCTCTCACGGATGCAGTATCCCAGTCCAACACTTCTCACTGATGCAGTATCCCAGTCATCCTGTTTTCTCTGAGGCATCTTCCCCGCCTCCTCTCTCTGATGCAGTATCTCAGGCATGAGCCTCTGTTTGATGCAGTATCTCAGGCCTGAGCCTCTGTTTGATGCAGTATCTCAGGCCTGAGCCTCTGTTTGATGCAGTATCTCAGGCCTGAGCCTCTGTTTGATGCAGTATCTCAGGCCTGAGCCTAGGGCTGGGCAATATATCGATATTATATCGATATCGTGATATTAGACTAATTATCGTCTTAGATTTTGGATATCGTAATATCGTGATATGACAAAAGTGTTATCTTTTCTTTGTTTTAAAGGCTGGATTACAGTAATGTGATGTAATTTTCTGAATTTACCAGACTGTACTAGCTTTTCTATTATTTGCCTTTACCCCACTTAGTTATTTACCCCACATATCTCATTGTGTAAACACATCAATGATGATTATTTATAAAAAATCTCATTGTGTAAATATTTCTTTGTAAGCACCAATTGTCAACCCTACAATATCGCCGCAATATTGACATTGAGCTATTTGGTCAACAATATTGTGATACTAGATTTTTTCCATATTGCCCAGCTCTATTTTCATACTTACTCACCACATCCAATATGATTGAGCATTATTATTCTACTATAATTGATTGGAATATTAAATTGACAGAGATTGGTAAATGTTCCAAAACAATATCTGTGTCTTGCACACCTCTTTGACAAAGAAAGTGCAATTCTTCACTTGTTAATTTTAATAAATCCCCTTCTTTACATATGTGTACACATTTTCCAAACTTTAAAAATAATTAAATATTGAGATATATATCTTTAGTCGTTAAAGCTACAAAATATATCGAGATATTAATTTCGGGCCATATCGCCCAGCCCTACCTGAGCCTCAGTTTGATGCAGTATCTCAGGCCGGAGCCTCTGTTTGATGCAGTATCTCAGGCCGGAGCCTCCGTTTCATGCAGTATCTTAGTCCTCCACCTCTTTGATGCAGTATCACTGGCCTCAACCTCTTTTTGATGCAGTATTGCAAGCTTTTCCCTCTCTCTGAAGCAGTATCGCAGCAGTGGAGATGCCTGGACATTTAAAGGCTCCTCACATCTCTATTTAAGTGTTGAATAGGAAACAGGATGCAGTGAGTTTCCACAAATGAATTAGGAATGTTAATGCAGATATCTGTGTTTCATACAGAACAGAATGTATGAATTCTTATGAGTAGATACATAGATCACAAATGTCCACTTTAGGTTTTTCAGACCTTAGTCGGTGACAGGGTAGTCTGTTGGGTAAATCTGACAAGTAAATGATTGATAGATCAATTCTTAGAGCTGTCTGTTGTTCTGTACCTGAGCAGGGTTGTTAACCTTAGTTGCTCACAGATTAAGGCTGTAAATTAATAGTGTGTGCATCACAGGCATCAGTGAACATCATAAATCGATGAAGTATAGTGTACATTTGAAAAATGTAAAAACAATTGATGTCAGCTGAAAATACTTATTTATTTTCCAGTGATTTTCCTCCCTTCCCAATTCCCTCTCTATCCCTGCCTTGTCGGCAGCTACGCAACTCCTTGTACAGATCTGTGCGATGACGAGTTGCGCGCACATGTTTCATCCAACTACATGTTGCCTGAGCCTCCAATTTATTTTCACTGTTCTTTCAACAAGGACACCTTAAGTTGGATCATGTACGGGATGATTACGTTCACTGAATATACATCCGCAATTGAATTTACAGGCGCCTGATCTGAACAGGAGTCCTTGAGTGACGTGGCAGGATAGATAATCTGATTTATCTAACCCAAATCCCGGGCAGCGCTATGCCAATTTTGGGCTGCCTTGTGCAGTTGGCCCGGGGAAAGTCAGAGAACCCATGGTCTGGCTCGAACCCATGACCGTCATGACGTAGACTGTCCTGCAATGCAGCGACTTAGCCCACTATGCCGCGTGGACCCCCAGCTGAATATTCTTAAAGGACAACTCCGGCGCAAAATGATCCTAGGGGTTAATAGCACATTGGTACTGAGTCGACCGTTCTCTGGGATATGTTTTCATGCTAATCGAATATGCCCAGTTTTAGTGCTAACTGATAATTACCTTATAACGCTAGTTGCAAGGGCATGGATGAAGTAAAAAGAAATACTATTATAGACCACTAAAAAAGGATCAAAAAGCACCACACTTCCACGGTAGCAAAATGAGGCTCCCTACATGCAAACCATTTTTTAAAAAGACATTACCATTTGTGTATACAGCCAGGCGCCATCTTCAGAAAACAGACTCGATCAGTCGAACCACAAACTCTGCTACGTGAGCTGAACTGTGACTTGGAATCTTCCATGGCAAGAGGTGTTGCGGTCATTCATGCATATCAATGCTCAAGAATTATAGCTGGCAATGCGACCTAAAATCAAACACAATTTGCTTACAGTTCAGTCTGAATTGAATGGATTAAGTGAAGACTTGAACGGGTGAGGGCATGCCACATTGTGGGCTGTAAAGAAAACGTATTACTGAATTGTAATTTTTATAAACATGAATAGCTAATTGATTTAAAAAAATTGCAACTCCAACACTGCATCTTCCTCGTGAAAATAATATAAGAGGTTTGGAAAATTGTTCAAGATGGTGCTTTAAAGGCCATCCTGGGTTTGTCTCCATGGAGATACGGCAGTCAGGGGAACAGGGGCGTACATTTAAACATTGTGGCAGCTAGGGTCTCAGCTGTTGCCACGGTGACTGACAAAATGTGAGTGCACTTCAGTCAGGATATCCCGTCGCAGAAGGCGTAGCAATGGACCATTTGTTGCTTTTCACACCATGACAGAGACTAGGCTCATGTATTCCCTGGATGTTATTGGAGCACACTGGTAACGAGGTGACTAATCCCACTTTCTCTTCTACCCCCAGCCATTTACATTTTTGGTCATTTAGTGTACGCTCTTATCCAGAGCGACTTACAGTAAGTACAGGGACATCCCCCTGGAGCAGCTTAGGGTAAAGTGCCTTGCCCAGGGACAGAACAACATTTGTCAAATCGGGAATCGAACCTGGCAACCATCTGAATACAAGTTTTTACTCCCTAAGCACTGAGCCATCTGACGCCCTCTACACTGCTGGCCTACTATTCCCCTGACCCAGTTCCCCCCTCCCTGAACAATGCTGTTTCCTATGTTAAATATGTGTTCTCCACTCCCCAAAGTCTTCTACAATTTACAGGTCCTTACTTTTTTGTTTAAATTACAATGAATTTACCACATTAATGCACTTCTTTTTAAATAAATTTATTTATAAAGATTTAGACAGAAAAAAGAACAGTAAAGATGCACATTACTTTGACCCAATTGGTCTTTTCCAATTCCCCATAACCCTGCCTTGGCAACAGCTCCTCAACTGCTTTACCATGTGAAGGATGGTGACATGGTTCATCCAACTATGTTTCGCCAAGCCGTCTGATTCTTATTACTCTACTCGTCCAAACACGGAAGCCTTTAGTCAGCACACATACAAAAGGATTACTCATTCACCAACTATACTTCGTAGCAAGGTTGATCTCCCCCTTTATCCTGGGCAGCGCTTTGCCTCAGGCTAGGGCTCCATCGAAAGCATTGGTTAGAATCGAACCCTTACGAGTTCTATCAAGAATGAACATTTTAACCAAGGCATTGGTTAACATGTCTACAACTTTTGCTGTTCATGATGAAATCCAATGCATTTAAATCTTCTTGAGTTATACAGAGTTGTGTTGAAGTGAACTACAGTGTTGATTTGAATGAGTAATCACATTTTCAAAAAATACATGGTATTGCCAGAGTATTACCCTGATCAGTGATCAAACCGTCAACTCTTAAATTCAGAGGCTTCAGAGATAGGGCACATAGCCTGACGAGAGATACTAGTGAATTTACAGAAGACAACTATGCAAGCTAATGTGTTAATGGACTTTGTAGGTCTTTTATGTGCAAATCAACGTAATGATGAATATAGATCTTTAGTATTGCACAGTTGTTTAGAAGCAGCCTACAAAAACTGTTGTTTTCAAATGGGGAGGCATATTTCCAAACAAATATAATGTATAATATAATGTATAGCCCCGGCACTTTGAATTCAGTCTGCCAAGCTACAGATGAGCTACAGCAGCTACTGAGGGAATTCCAAGTGTAACGCCTTGCGAAAACACGTTAATTGATTTTCTTTGTGCTAATCAATGTAATTACGCAAATGTGAACAGTAAGACATGTCTTTCACCTAACATGGTGCAGAAAATGTATTCTACTGCCAGAAAACAGATGTGACAAATTTATCGTGCCTGATTATCATTTGAAGGATGTAGTGCGTTGTTGTGAATTTGATGTTACAGTGAACATGTGTTCTAGATGTATGTATGGTACTCTATTGGAATTTCTCTAATCCTTAATTTTATGATTTAATCTATTTTACTAAACCTTTGTTATTGGCCTACTGCAGTCCATTATGTGCAACCTTTCCAGTTGCATTATCATACTATATTTCTTTTATGGATTATGGTATTTGCTATAACAAGAAAAGCCTTATTGTTCTGGAGCTTTTAAAATGGTTGAAACATGTAACCATTTCTATTTCAATACCATGTTGACCATTAAATGTATATCCACACAGTTCTTGACTACTGGGTTAAAGAATTGTAGGAGGTGTCTTTCTAAGTAGGACCAAACTTATATTGCAGCTGGAGAAAAATATGTTATTAGTCTTTCAAACACAAGATTAAAATGTACTAAACCCAATACTGACTAGGCCTACGTAACCACAGCCAAGTTAAGTTCAAAACTTTGTTGAAATTCAATTACTTTAAAATAATAAAAAACAGGCTGAATAAGCACTAAGGCTTCATGCAAAGATGAGGAAGGCAGATATACAAAACATGCATCCAAAAATAAGACATCTAGAAATTGTTCTATGCCATTGTTTTCAGATGTTAGTCAAAAAGTTCATAGAGTAAAAAAACTAGAATGTGATATCCTTAGAACATAATACATTTTATTGAATCCCATTGTTTAAGTCAAACACTTTTAAATAGAGAAATTCATAGATATCTTATTTTTTTCAACCATCTCCTTGGCGAACACCAGCCATGTATTTGATCTATGTCTGAGCTAGTACACCTGATTCAAGTCATCCACTAACTATCAGGCCCTTAATTAATGATATGGTGAGCTAGTTCAGCCATTTCAGCTGTTTCAACTGTTGAATGTCTGGCACGTACTGAGGAGAGGGTTAAAAAACACTGCCCTACATATTCATAAATACAGGCTATTTGAGTAATTCATAAAAGCCTAATTAATAACAAAACACACTTATTTGTGTTGAGAAGTGTGGAAGTAATTTTATTTAGTTGAAAATGAATCTGACCATTACCTTAACTTAACATATAACTATATTCAAACAATGCTGAAAGAATAAAAATAACATAAAGAAATGCTTTAAGGTGATAATGGGTGCAATGGGCGAGTTTGTGAAATAGAGAAAATAACTGATGCCAATGCAACGTTTCTTCTGTTTCGCCTACTTGTGTTTGTGGCTTCGTTCATCCGAAAAAGCGTTTATATAGCTCTACTTTCAAAATAACCCCAGAGCAGCGAAAGAAG
Source organism: Umbra pygmaea (assembly GCA_016801145.1). Lineage (NCBI taxonomy): Eukaryota > Metazoa > Chordata > Actinopteri > Esociformes > Umbridae > Umbra > Umbra pygmaea. The sequence goes on along the minus strand of JACXGM010002658.1, from coordinate 21,879 downwards.
GACACACCTCCAATGCAAAGGTGATAATTGGGTTGGAATTACTTGAGAGCATGAAACACGTTACAGTAAATACGTTACATGCACATGTCCACAACTTTGTTAAGGGAAAGGTTGAGAGGGAAGGCTACACATGCACATGAAAAATAAGTTTGCTTTGTGAAAATATTGGATTTGCAACAGATCTAATTAGGTTTTTAACAATGAAACATCTACAGTTCTGCACCATGATACAGAGAGCTTTTCAGCTTAATAAATATGTTTTTGGAGCAGGTGATCCTATTTAATTGATGCCTCACAGCTTGAAATGGGACAAAACATATATGGGATAAGTTGTTCAAGACATTTACTTTTTTACAATCTTATATTGTTTTTATTGTGGTATTTAGATTAAAGAAAATGTAACCTAAGGACCCTAAATCCAGAACTTTTCCATTAAGTCTGGATCTCCTCCTTGGCTTTTTCCCACCTTGTCCAAGATCTCTCCCATGCTTCTCCCACGGTTCTCCTATGGATCTCCCACGGTTCTTCTATGGATCTCCCATGGTTCTCCTATGGATCTCCCACAGTTCTCCTATGGATCTCCCATGGTTCTCCTATGGATCTCCTATGGTTCTCCTATGGATCTCCCACGGTTCTCCTATGGATCTCCCACGGTTCACCTATGGTTGTCCAGGGTTTTCCCAGGGTTCTCCAATGCTTCTCCTAGGGTTCTCCCAGATCTTCCCCAGGCCACTATTGGGCTTCTTCCAAGCTTCATTTCCCTTGCCTCATCCAGTGGTGCCATCCTGAAAAAAGCAACTCTCTCTTCTAACACGACCCTGTCAGGTTATCAGGAGCCCAATGCAGCCCTAGCCAGATGCTTTTTAGCCATGACGAAGGAGCAGCCGCGCAGCCTCTAAGACATGTTGAGGTCTCACTGATTGACACTGTTGCTCGACTGGCTATTAAAAATTAAAATGTGTGCTAGGCATTCATGTTTTATTAGGTGTAACCTCTGAAATACGTCACATCGCCACTGTTAACCACCGTCTTACTGTACGTACACACCGCCACAGACTTGAGCTTCCAAAGATACCAGAACTCATTCATTTTCAATGGAAGCCAGCTTCTCTCAGCTGCAAGGACCGGCAAAATCAGTCGGCGTCGCGTTTTGGGTGTTTTGGGCGTGTTGAACGACCAGAGCGTCAAGCAGAAAAGTTGAAGTTTGCTCAACTTTATGGTAATGAGTTATGACGCGGTTCAGCGGCTAACGACCAGCAACCAATCGAAATATAGACATTCTTTGATGACGGTCTTGGAGTGTGTCATGAACCCAACTCTCCGAGTCCGACATCGACGTCTTCTGCGCAAATACAATAAAGCAGCACCAAACACAACAACGTCCCGATGATCCATAATGATCCAGTGATACACATTTGAGGATGAGTTCAACTCTTATTGGAAATATGTTCCCTCGATTTAAGCGGGAATGCAATTCATTTGCTCACGATATATTTAAGGCTACGTATGCTAGTCCTGCCCTATTTTTTACAGTCTGATCATACCACGTCAGAGCCGCCAAAGCGCCCAAAGCATCTAAAGCTTCCCCATACTTTTTTGACAAGCGTCCTTGACAGGGCGTCCAGAGCTTCTTTGGAAGCTCAAGTCTGTGGCGGTGTGTACGTACAGTTATGGCAGCAGTCTGACTGGTGGGCTGCATGCTGTGTGGATGGCTAGCACATTTAATTATGATGTCATTTTGAGTGCCAGTAGAGCAGAGCAGCAGAGAGCATGATGAGGGCTCTGTTTCATGTCAGGTTCACAAGGACATCTTTAATGCTATGTTCCAGTCTTAAGAGTCACATCCATTCATTGAATTGGGGTTGGAACTCAGTCATCGTTATTTCCTAGCTCTGATATTCTACTAGAATCTCATGACCATCAGTGAGTTTCCAGAATACATGAAAATGGCATAGTGTTGCTGAGAAGCTGTTCATACGGTCTGTCACATACACGACAGCTGCCTCTATCTCCTCTTATCGCCAGAACTGGTACCATTCTGAGGTTCTTTTTTGTTTGTTGTGGCAGGGTGATGGTCTACCCAAACCCCCTGTGGTCCTTTGTGAGTGTTTGTTTGGGATGGCTGGACACTGGATGGACAGTCAAGTGCTGTCAGGTTATCGATAACTGTCTGCCGTGTCTTCCTATTGTGCTGTCTGGGCTGTATTGTGTGAGAGAGAAATCTGAGAGGGGTCAAAGGTGAAGCTCAAGCTGGGGCTATGAATAGTTAAGCGAAACCTCCCCTGTGACCGCTGAATGATGACCTATGGAGACGGAGAGTGTTCCAAGGCCTGTGTGCAGAGTAATCAGGGAGAGCCTGTGGTTATGGCAAGGCTAAAACATTGCACAGCTTGTTGATGATGTTTATATGCTACAGTGGCATCATAAATGACTGAACACGCTACACTGAATGCCTCAGAGGGACAAGGAGAGCAGCTTCTCCTCCAGAGGAGCTACTGAGTCAGGCCTGCTGATAACTGGAAGTGAATTTACATAAATGCAAATGATTAGTTCTTCATCTACCACAGAATGTGAGGTCACTTTCCAGAGCTTTAAAGGGTAGCATTTAAGATAAGTACATGTAACAACATTGATTTGCATGCACATGTATGCTAATAAATTATATTTAAATATTAGCCTTATATTTTCACACAGGCATATCATACGGAAAAACAAAATAGGTTTAACATTTTATATTTTTCATATTCAAGTGATGCACATTAACTCTGTAAATATATTTCAGTTTTATATTCCATATTTTATGTAGAGGTGGGTAAAATTTAGAGTACTCTGCTGGGTTCACCCATTTTGGGAAGTTCTCAGTTACAACCTGACTTACCTGGTAAGGGTAGTTCATTACTAACCACTGACCATAATTCATAATTTTTTACTCTTTGTTTTCATATCATAGATCACTGGTAAGTTATTAACTTTTTTACCTTGTCATTTTGGTCTTAATGAGGAACTTCCCAAACATTGAAGTCAGCCAAGCCCAGAAAAGTACCCGGGTGAATCCCATTGCTCTGTCTTACCCCTAGCACTTGTCCCTCAACTGTGTGGTAAGGGATAGGGATGAAAACATACCCCTATGAAATGAGACCTCTTACCCACCTCCTACCCACCATCTTTAAGGTATAGGGAACCAGATTATGACTAAACACATTTTTTCATTCTTTTTTTATCTCCTTTTAAAGCTGACCTGCTGGCTGACCTGCTGAATCACCTATTATCTCACATGGAATTATAGCTTAAATGTGATTTTAGACATTATGTAATTATATCAGGGTTCTTGTTAATATTGGACACATTCAACAATGGTATAGTGGTTCTTGTGTCAGGGCGTTTTCATCTATTTATGCTCCTTGTTATGTGTTAGTGTTGTTGGCCTGTTAGTGTCATTGCCTAGTTGAAAGCATTGTCCTGAGGTATATGAAGAAAAAAGTTATCAACCTTGTTTTGTGGATGTCAGCTGCTACATTCTAGCCACACAGTCATAATGTCAACGTATTTCTACAGTGTTTCTTTATACAATTTTATTTGAATACAATACTTAACCTTATCCCCTATCTTATCCACACTTCTAGGGAAACTACATAGGAAAGACTACCGTCATAGCACTGTCAACATGGTTTTGGGGTGCTCCACCAGGAATGTTAGTGGAAGAACATCTATAAATGTCCGTGAAGCAACAGCAGAGATTGTCTGTTTTTTTCTTGTAAATAATTCCCTTTTGCTACACACCACAGCAATAAATTAGGGCTGCCCCTGTTATATGCTCACCTAATTTACACATGTAAAATAATACAATATACTAATCAGTCTCATATGAGGCCAAGTAACTTATTTAAAACAAATTCAGACAAAATAATTTAATTTGTAATGTTGATCTCTCTCAAGACGCTGCACACGTAATATAGCACACAGATAGCTTTATATTATAGCTGACAGGTTGGCAGTATACTGTCCAGCAAAGAGAGCACGCAGTTCTTAACAGCTGGTTATTAGGGATGGGCAATACCATACATTTCCGTTTGATCCCATACCAAGTAATTTCAAGGCTAATATCCCCAATATCAATACTGATACCTTTAAAAGTCATTATGTACTGTACATGATGGCTGGGGGGGGGTGGCTGGATACAGTATTCAGCCTCATCATGTGCCTCTGCTTGCCTGCTGGTTTTTCTCACATTTTAACATTTAATAAGCTCTGTTTGGTTAGAATTACAAATTAGGTCATTTATGTCAAGGTCATTTTATTTGTATAGCGAATTTACAACAGCCACTAGACTGACCAAAGTGCTTTACAGAAAAGTAATACATCTAAAAAGAAAGTAATGACAAATACCTATATCACAACACGCAGTAACACAAGTATCAAAACAGCAATATCAAACGTAGGTTAAAAATAAAAAGGTAAAATCAGCCAGAGATTAAGGTTAGTATGCTAAAGAGAACAGGTGGGTTTTTAATAAAGAAAATGTAATAAAATTAATAGGTTTAAAAAATAATCCTACAGTATTATCAATATTTTAATGTAAAAAAATTGATATTTTGGGATTGATCCACCCATCCCTACTGGTTATAGAGCGAAGACAGACAGGGTAGGAAATTGTTAATAACTAAGTTATGAAAGGTGTATATTACATAACATGCTGCTGTTTGCTGTGTAGCATGTCTCATTCATCACTGTGAGTTCTACACCAGTGAAAACACATCCAGTCTAGTTTAAAAGTTAATCTCATGCCTAATGCTAACCTTAAATTAAGGTAGGTTTTATCAATGATACAAATTTATACATGTGCATTGCACAAACATACACAAATTAAAAGTAGGTCTAATAAACAACCTGTGCTGAATTTGTAAATCCGAGGTCACGGAACCCATAAGCGTGCGAGAGGGAAAAGGAGTCAGCAAGTTTTGAGGTAATGGAACGAATGGGGGAAAAAAGAGGAAAACAACACAACAGCAAACTAAAACTATTAAACAGCCCATTAGTCTAACAGCGATGTTTGCTTTAACTCTGGATATTTTTGGTCTGGCCCTAAGTATTTTAAATCTGACTTGCACATCTAGGATGCAGTCAGTGAAACATGCACAGCATAAACCAACGCTTCGTTTCAACTCAGAGCTTCCTTCAATTAGATTAGTACAGGATGGTTATGAAACTCATCAGTAGTAATGATAATTACGTCTGTACAGAAAAATGTTTATAGTCTACCTTGGTTTTCCAACAGCATTTCCTTGTTTGACTTCTTCGAAGTTAATCACCATGGCTTGTTTTAAGTTCAGTAGCCTACTCACTACGCTGACACCTCCAATTTAAGGCAACAGATCTGGAAAAGGTGTTGCAGCCAGGGTTGCCAGGTCCAGATAATAATTATTTGCTCAAAACCAGCGCAAAATGCCTTAAAAACTAGCCCAAGTTTTTTTTTACAAACAACAGAGAACACACATTTTCCCAATACTTTTATCTATAATAAAATGCATTTTTTAAAATATTTTTTAACTTTATTGTTTTAATTTCCTAACTTGTCTTTGTTCATCAGAGACACATTTTTTTCCATAGCCAGGTATTGCTCCCTTAGGAAATACACAGATATGGCAACACTGGTTTCAGCACACTAATTTTGCACTTTTACCGTACATGACAGCTTATATCAGTAGGCAAACAAATTAGTGAGGAAGAAGGGACAAAATAAGGACCCTGAACAAATTGCACGAAGTCTGAGAGGTGCCAGATCCTGTACCGGCAGGATCCCCCTCTAATTAATCACTGACAGTAACCTGCCACTGATTGAAATAAATTTTCTTGGCAATATTTTGATTGCACCAAAATGTTTTATGTTGGGAGTGGAAAAGGTGCTGGAATAATGGAATAAATGCTTTGTTTTCTTTTCTAAATTGAATTAACGCTTAATTGTTTGTAAATCCATAGGCCTAAATTTGTTGTCTAGTACGTCTGATACAATAACTTGCTTTGCCATGACATGCTGTGGGACTTGTCTTTCTTAGCTTAAGGTGGCATAGGTTATCTGAATAACAGCTTATAAAGCAAACGACACAATTATCACAACATATGGCTTTTTTTCCTCACTTTGCTTCCCCAATGATTTTACCCACGTGCAGCCATCAACATTGCCTTGTCATATTCAAAACTGTGCAGATGTAAGCCTGTAAACAAGGACAAGTTGAGCTGCGGTGAGAGTACAATGTCTGTCTGTTCTCAGTGTATTCCCACTCACTGACTTTCATCTTGGGGTTGAAGGCACTGACAAAGCTCTTTCTTTTAGGTATTCACAGTTGAACATCCTTTTGTAAAAACTGAAAGGAGCAGAGGAGAGAGCGTCAAGAGGGGTATTTTCCCTGCACAATAAAAAGGGAAGTTTGTTTTTAGGGATGGAATTCTTGCAGTGAATGATTAATGTAAATGCCAGAGGTGTATTCTGCCTCTCCTTTCTGTTTTCTGCTATGATGATTAATAGAAGGTATCCAGTTGGTTCGTGTGGGCTTTTTCGCTCCAATGCTCCTGTGTGTTTGTGTTAACTCAGCCACGATTCTGGATGGGCTAATAGTATTTATTTATTCCATCTACCTCATAAATGGAGCCTCCCGTAGTGGTTGTTGATTGGATACCTCCTCATATCACACGTGTGGCTGGGCTTGCAGATTGCCCCGGCAGCAATATATTGATGCACTCCCCCTTCGTCCTTTGCGTGTGTGTCTGCACAGCAGTCATAGGAGATGAGTGGAGGAGAATCGGGAAATGGAGGATCCATTGATGGGTTTTGGTCATTTTTTCGCGTTCGATGGTGATCAATACAACAATCCTCAAATGCGCAAAGACGAAGGTTCGTGCATTTTTCAAAGATGCATGTTTCATCACCCAGTGCTCAACAGAATTAGTATAGCAGTAAGAGAATTGTGCCTCTCGCTGCTTTACTGACATTCCATGAGCAGCTCAGGTGCGCCCCCTGCACACATGCTGACACACACCAGTGTTGATTCATGTGCTCCTCCCCGGTACTGATGTGTCTGGCAGCATCTGAGATCGTCACCCCTTCTCACCTGTCTCTCCCTCTGCCCCTGCTCGGTTCTCTGTTCTTTGTCCTCAAATGTAGCAGGAGGAATGAGGGAAGAGAATGTCCTCTGGCTGTGTTGCAGTCCATACTGACTATTATACACTGTGTGCACAATTATTAGGCAAGTCAATATTTTGACCATGTCATCATTATTATGCATATGTTCCAACTCCAAGCTGTCTAAACTGGAATGCTTATTGGATTTAAGCATATCAGGTGATGTGTATTTGTGTAATGAGGGAGGGTGTGGCCTAAGGAGATCAGCACCCTATATCAAGGTGTGCATAATTATTAGGCAGCTTCTGTTCCTCAGGCAAAATATGCCAAACAAGAGGGTTTTTACACTATGAAAGATACCGATAGGTTTTAGCAACGAGTCGACGTCAGGATGTGACATAATTGTAATGTGTAAACTTGCGGGACTCTCGAATTCCACGCAACCTCCGGAGGTAGTGCACGAGAGATCCCAAACCGGGACTTTGCTAATAGACCAGGAGAAATGTGTATTGCAGGGGAAATCTTCACTGTAAGTCAATGGGCTGGGCTGACATGACAGTGTAAAGACAAACAGTATGGAAATGAGCTCACGCAGATTCGGAAAATGTTGCTGACAGCTATCGGTATCTATCAGTATCACAGAATGTAAAAAGGCCCCAAGAGATTTAACTGGAAAAGTTAAACAAGTCAAAATTTGTCAAAAGTCTCAGAGAATCCGAGAACGAACAGCCGGTGGTCCTGTCCCTCAGCACTGCGAAAACAAATAGAGATTCCTGGGAAACATTATCAGGGCAGGTTGTTCTGCTTTTTACATGACCAATCTGTGTTTTTTTTATTTTATTTCTTGTATTTTACCACTTTTATATGCATATCAATTTTTCTTTGTCATCATATACAGTACTGCACTGTTAGTTGAAATCCTTACCTCAGTGTTACTTCAATTTGAGCCTTCCTTCCAAAAATGGAAAAAAAAAATTAAAAAAATTAAATTTGCACTAATGCTTCCTTTTGTAATGTGTTGAATGTTTTGTTGTTGTTTTTGGACTAATAAATTGGAGTCAAATATACATCTGTGAGACCAGTACTTTTTTTAGTTTAATTTCATGATGAGAATTAGCTAGCAGGAATAAGAGAGACAAATGTTTGGCGCTTTGTGTGGACTAACCCTCAGACAAAACCAGTGTCACATGACTGCTTTTGGCACTGTACAGCACCACCTCAAACATCATGTTGTGCTGCAGCTGAGGAACTCTTTTGTCTGTGACTGTTCCATTTGTGTGCTCAGGTGTGGCTGGTATATTGACAGAGGAATGGCTTCAGTTCAAATAACAGGAACTCTGAAACCGTTGAGCAAATAACTTTGTAACTATGTCATCTATTACCATGGAGTTGATCGTTTTATTCAACGCCTTCATTGAAAAGGTAATGTTTAATTTTCTGTGCAGATTGGATGGTGAATATAAAGGTACCTGCATGTGTGAGAAATGGTTGTACAATATCCCATATTCTTCCCACATTCATTATTTTAAATAGTCACCCTAACAACTAGATGGAATATTGACACAACATTGTGTAACATTCTTTAATAAAACAACACACAAGCAGGGGGGTCTGCATGGCGTAATGGGCTAGGTTGCTGTATTGCAGGACAAGCTACGTCATGATAGTGGTTCAAGCCTGACTATGGGTTCTCTGACTTTCCCTGGACAACCTGCATGATGTAGTGCAAATTTGCATAGTGGCACAAATGGCCCTGGATATCGGATAGATACGTCGGTATATCTAGCTTGCCACCTTGCTCTCCAGTGACTCCTTGTGTGCAGATCGGGAGCCTATAAATTTAAACAATTAAGTATAGTTGGTGATCGTAATCATCCTGTGCATGAGCTGATTAAATGCATCTGTGTTCAGTGAGCAGGGTGAAAAAAATCAGCAGGCCCAGTGACATGTGGTTGGATAAACCATGTGAGCGCCCTTCACCGTCCTGCATCTGTGCAGAGATTTGCGGAGCTGGCGACAAGGCAGGGTTAGTGGGAGTTGGACAAGACCAATTGGGTGGGGAGAAAAATTGTCAAAAAGCAAAGCACAGAAATAGGCTTCCATCAGTCTTCTCGCCAAACAGAAATAATTAACTTGTAGTTCGTCTCCTATTTTTTCTGCTCCCAATTGGTCTTGTCCAATTCCCCCTCAACCTGACTTGTCAGCCACACCACAACTCTTTGGACAGATGTGTGAAGGGCGCTCACATGCTTTATCCAGTCACATCCATCTAATTCTCGTTCAACATGGAAGGCTTTATGTCACGCACCAACCCTCCTACTGGGGTTTCCAGGCAGTCGGAGAGACCATAGTCAGGCTCAAACCACTATCTACCATAATGTAGTTTGTCATGCAAGTTAGCGAACTAGCCCACTACGCCACGTGCGCTGAAAGTGAATGTACGTACAGTATCTTATAGTATAGGAGAGCCTTCAAGGTCACAGCCGTGATGTTGGCAGTGAAGCAGCTACGGCCTTAACTGAATACGCGCAATTCACAGCAAAAATTGGACCTGCCATGGTTTCACATGAATCTCTTAGCACACAACATGCCACGTCTGGACTTGCTTTTTCAGGTGTTTTAAAACATCCCAAAAATAAATTGTTGTCATTATTTGTAGATTCCACTCTGGAACTTTGATGTCCACATAGAATCGAGAGGTATTGCTTCATATTAAACCAACTGTTACTTTGTATCACTTGCAGCTTAAACAGCATGGTATCTGTAAAGGGGGTATTGATGTAAGGAGTCAAAATGTAATAAACTTATCAGCTTGTTAAGTATCAATACATTTAGAACAGGGCAGGATTTTCACTAAGGCCACGACAGCCAAGGCCACCGATGCCCCTTTGTGTGGCCTTAATTCTCTGCCAAAAATTTTAATTCTTTCAGCCAATGTGGCCGATATTCCCTCGGGCTAAATGGAAAAAATAGAATTCATCTGACTCCCTGCCTGTCACTGCTCCCGGGGAATACGCTAGTCACAGACCAACAGATCCCGCAGGCACTCGGACATCTACATTCTCACTGGCCAATAATTGCGTCCATCGCATCATAAGCAAAGAATACATTGACATCATAATAGTAGAAATCCATGTCAGTATATTGTAAATATATTTGTCAGATATAAAACTCTTCGACCAGGTGACAGTCGTAGTGAATTTATTGGCCTTGCCCATAAAATGCCAAAATTCCAAGCCTGATTTTAAATAAAGTACATGTCAAAGGTACCTTATTGATCAGTTAATTATAAAATTAGTTTTGTTTGCTGAGGAATCACCTTAATACCTTCTTTAAACAGACACAACACACTGGACCGTTATCAGTGTGTAGTGATCTATCACCTGCTGTGTGGGGCTTAATGGTAGTGTTGTGTTGTTCAGCTGTGTACAGTGGCTGAGGCTGGGAAGAGGGACAGAGCAGACTTGTGCCATATGGCTGGAGAAAGGGAGTGGGGGAGAGGGGAGGCTGGATCAACAGCAGCTACAACAGTCTGCCCAGCTCTCTATTGAGTTTAGCTCCCCAGACTGCAGATACTGGAGGTGACAAGCTACCCTCTCTGCTGCATGGCAATTGTTTCTGAAGACCTGGAGGATATGACTGGCTTCTCCTTGAGTCATCCCATTTGAGAAAAAAAAACAATATAAAGCATTTAATTACCATATTTTAATGCAACCTTTTCTTCATTTCTTAATATCGTAATATATCGTATGTAAGATTTCAACTTGCATGCAATAAAAAAACTTATTTTCCCATATATTTTTAGACAGGGATAGCTAGATTTATCCTTAACATATCACCACACTGCAGGGTGAGAATATTTCCAGACCAATGGAGGCTGGTCACTTAAGAACTTGAAAAGGATGGGACACTCACAGTATAATTGTGGACCAAATGTGGACCAGGTGGGTGGATGACCAGGTGGGTTCAGTTCAGGATGCCATGGGTAAAGACATAAAGGTGCATCAGTTCAAGGATGCCATAGGTGAGACATGGATGACCAGTTTACCTTAAACATAATGTCCATTCTTCTCAACCTGGTTCGCAAACTGGCCAATCACATTCTTGTACCAGTTACGATGATTTTGGAGTGATTTCAGATTTTTTTCTCTATGAACAACATAGCCAGGTTCCTCAGTTTCTCTTGTCCCATAGTGTTCCATGACAAGCTCTTTATTCTTTTGAGGCAGGAGAAGCTTCTTTCCACCCCAGCTGAGGTTGCCCCCATTGTAGCTACTAAGCACAATAACGTGTACAGCTCAGGCATTGCTTCATCAATTCCACTCTTCTTGTAGTAAAGGATTGTGTCACAGTTTCACTGTCTCCTTGACTGTTACAGTAAAAAACATGTAGCTCTGTTTTCAGGCTACCCTGATCAAACAAAATGACCATAGGTCTCCAATAGGCTTTTTAAAGCATCACATGGGAACTGATGTTTAAACATATTACATTTATTACTGTCCATCAATTTCAGGAATTTTATCCAGTCAAGGCTTTTGTACCTTTGTGCTTAGAGCTGATGTTATTATGTATTAACTTACACAATGTCTTGTAGGTGGGCCTCACATCCTGAGTGCCCCGATGACGCTTCATCCTGTTCATGATTTCTGGATCCTCTGTCATACCTCCTAGTGTCACAAAAAGAAAATCTTACATTTTTGTACACTCTGAGTACTAAATTTAGCCGATGTGCTTAGCATTGAACAAAGGTTGCTCTCGGAGCTACTTCTCTTAATTCTGCCTGAAGGCCATTCCAGTCCGAAGCCATGATCATATGTTTCAGCTACAAGTTTCTCCATGACGATACGTGGTGGCCTAGTGGATAGCACTGGGGCCTCACAGCAAGAAGGTTCTGGGTTCGAACCCCGGTCATCCCGGGCCTTTCTGTGTGGAGTTTGCATGTTCTCCCCGTGTCTGCGTGGGTTTCCTCCGGGTGCTCCGGTTTCCCCCACCATCAAAAACATGCAGGTTAGGTTCTCCAGTCAGTGCCCCTGACGAAGGCACTGGCTTAAAAAATCTGGAGTTGGTCCCCGGGCGCTGTATATGGCTGCCCACTGCTCCCTTGAGGGATGGGTTAAATGCAGAGAATGAATTTCGCTACATGTATTTGTATGTGACAAATAAAGTACCTTTATAAAATCAAACATTTCAGAGTTCACAAAATCAAAAACAGACTGCATCTCGTCCACTTGACACATCAGAAAAGCCCCAAAACATTCCTATATAATACATTTATTTATTTAACCAGGTAAATTGATTGAGAACAAGTCCTCATTTGCAGCAAATCCAAAGTACAATAAACAAGCAAAGCAATAAAAAAGAAGAATCACATTAAACAAACACAATCAGTAATAAAATGTTTTTTCCAGTAAATGTCTAAAAAGCCCTACCGGCATCACTTCCTCCAACTTAAAAGTGCCATACATTGTAACTCATTCCAAATGTGATGGGCAAAGGAACTAAACGCCCTGATCATCCACATACCTAAAAATATCTGATAACTGTGAGTGACCGCTAATGTCAATTGTTTCATCCAATTGCCATGCAAAAAAGAGTTGCATCTATTATTTTTTTAATCTCACTTTTGATAGATGATGAGATACCGGAATTAAATGTATAATTACTTATTGGTGTTCAATTACCGGTTAAGTGTTTTACTGTGTGTGCGGGGGTGTTGCTAATGTTGTGTGTGTTTTAACTATTGAATGGACGTGCTGACTGCAGAGTGTTTCATCATTGGCCAATGTGTGTAACACGTGCACGATGTGTGTAGTGTTTTGCACCGTGTGTTACAGAACTGTTTACGGTGCCATGCCGACATTGTTTATTCATTTGGTGCCTGAGTGTACCAAATGCATGCAAACTTTACGGTTTCGACGCTTTGGTGTGAGCATTCACTTTTTGTGTTTTAGCAATCGAGAAAAACTGTAATGTCTATCTTTATCACTATATCCAACATCACCAAATCACTACCCTGTCACACATGCTTCTACGTTCATCCTTTGATCGACTGATTGGATAAAAAACATGTCAATTCATATTTTAACAAATCAGATTAGTCGGAGGACATCCTACTCTATGCATCTTAATTACTGTGGAAGTCTGTGGAAGGAAGAATGGCCCGCCACGAGCTGTCCATAAATGAATGGGAGTAGTAGAGCTGAGAGCAGGACATGGTTTTCTATCCTCCGGCTATTCTAGTTTTTACTGAATAGGGTGCTATTTACACTACTGTAGAAACTACTGAAGACCAGTGAGAATAGTGTATTTCACTTTTGATCACTTTGTGTTTTGTTTAATACCATTGTTTTGTTACATTTATTGAGGAGGATGAACCTCCCCTGACGAGCCTTCACCGTTCCAGACTGCCCAGCCATGCCTCAGCCACGACCAACATGAAACCTTAACGCCAATATAATTAGATTCATCGGATTGATATATTTACAGTATATCCTACATCATGCTGTGATTTGGTTGCTATGTTCATCTTTGGTTTTCCTCAGAAGCCTCTATCCATAATAAGGTATCTATAAAAAATCCTCTCAGCCAGTCATGTCCCCTTGTTCTCCTCTTCCTTTGATTTTAGTTGCTTTGTTTCCTATCTTCTGCAACCCTTTTGGCTCCAAAACAGGGATAGGAGCTCTGGTCTCAGGCTGACCTACTGTGAGTCAGTCTGCTGAGACACTGGATATTTTCTCATGTGTATTGAGGCAATGGGCAATAAAACGGGTAATGCCTTGTTCAAACTCTCAGTACAGGAAAATAAGCTCCTTCTAGATTAGAAGATTTCAGGTTGTTAGAGAAATGAGGAATGATGAATCACAGACACAAGGCCGCTCGCTGACTCAGGGTCTCCAGGAATCTGGCTTTCCACTCTTTTTCAGGTTAATTACAATCACTTTATATGTTCCCAGAGACTGAGCTATATTTTATACATTGTCTGTTCACCTTGTCAGTAGGTGGATAGATATCATCTGGAGTACTGTAAAATTAATTATGTCTCCTTTTTTGCTTTAAATACTTTGCAGTGGTGTTTCAGTCAGAATGATTTGATTTGTTGACACTGTTTCACAGGAACCAATCATTTAATCTTCAGTCAGAATACGCCAAATAGATTAATATTATATACATTAGCAGATTCATTATTATGTTTGGAATTTTCTTGTTTCTCAAAGCTGGTGGCTAGTTAGAAGTGTTTTGAATACATTATATACAGTTGCAATCAAAATTATTCAACTGCAAATCAGGTTTGTCAAAATTGACATACTTTCAGCAGTTTGCAATAAACAAATCAAACAAAAGCAATTGAAATAGCTCAACGCAATAAATGCATCAAGTGGTTTCCCCAAATCCAACTGAGAAAGCAACTCATAATAACTTTAACATTCTTAAAATGATTCAGCCCCCTGAATAAAATCCCTCACAACAGCACAAATATGAAAAACAGGTACTGTCTTAAGCACACCTGATGCAACTAATCAAGGGCTTCATTAGTTGCACCAGGTGTGCTTGAGCTGGAAAATATGAAATACCTGAAACTGGCTAGGGGTTTGTTGGATTGCGAATGAGTCAGAAGAATGGTCCAGAAAATTAAGAGATTATCGCTCTTCACAAACAAGAAACAAGATGCAAAAAGATAGCGAAGGCATTGAATGTTCCCTCGAGACACTGTTGGAAGCATTGTCTGCAAGTTCAAAGTTAAGGGAACATTGTTTACACCACCTGGACAGGGGATTAAAAGGAAGCTATCAACGGCTCCACCCAGATTTAAGACAGCTGGTTGTAGAAAAACCTTTGAGTGACTGTAAAAGACCTGTACCAAGACTTGGTGGCAACCGGCACTGAGGTTTCAATGAGCACACTAAGGCACGTAATACACACAGAAGGTTTCCCTGCCAGAACTACAAGATATACACCACCACTGACCCAATAGCACAAGAAAATTCTGCTTCAATATGCTCAAAATCATATAAAGAAGCCACAGAGGTTCTGCTGAGTGATGAAAGAACTGGATCTTTTGGCACAATGGATCACCGGTATGTCTGGAGGAAGAAGAATGAAGCATACGTTTAAATGAACACTTCCCACAATCGAGCATGGTGGTGGCTCGGTGATGCTTTGGGGCTGCTTTGCATTCTCTGGCACAGGAAACCTGCAGCGTGTGGAAGGCAAGATGGATCAATTGAAATATCAGCAAATCCTAGCAGAAAACGTCATGCCGTCTGTGAGGAATGTACAAAAGGACAATGATTCCAAGAAAACCTAAAAGGCATGGTTACAGAAGAAGTTCTCAAAGATTTTACAGTGGGCATCACAGCAACCTGACTTGAACCCCATAGAAAATCTCTGGTGGGATTTGAAGAAGGCAGTTGCAGCATGCAAACCCAAGAATATTACTGAACTGGAGGCCATTGCTCATGAGGAATGGGCTGAGAGATGTGGGTCTGGCTGCATCTCATTTGCAGCAGGTCATAACAGCAAAAGGGTGCTCTATGAAGTACTGAAGATGCTTGCCATGAAGGGGTTCAATAATTTTGCAACAATATCAGTTGCATGTGCAGTTGAATTTGGAGAAACCAGCATTCATTGTGTGGAGCTATTTCAATTGCTTTTGTTTGATTTGTTCATTGCAAACAGCTGGAAGTCTGTACATCTTTACAATAAACCTGATTTGCAATGGGGTTTGAATAATTTTGATTGCAACTGTAAATCAAAACTGCCACAAAGGGCAAAACAATAATAGTACTGATCTACAATAATAACGACTACTGACAAATTACATCCACACACAAACCTTACAGTGAGACAATGAACCACACCACACCTACACACTGACACAACTAAATACATCAACTAATGAGGGTAGTGGCTTCAGCTGGGGGATAATGATAATTGATAACAGGGGATTTAGAAACATGACTAAAACAGGCAGAAAACAGACCATATCAATTCACACAGGACAAAAACCATAATAGCATCACATAAAGGGGAGCAAATAAAAGAATGTCAGGTCCCTTAAAAGACAACTCCGGCACAAAATGAACCTAGGGGTTAAAAACACATTGGTACCGAGTCGAACGTTCTCTGGGATGTTTTCATGCTAATCGAATGTACCCAGTTTTAGTGCAAACTAATAATTACCTTCTAATGTTAGTTGTGAGGGCATGGATGAAGTCAAAAAAATTGCTATTATATACTACTAACAAGGTTCAAAATATTACCACACTTCCACGGTAGCATAATGAGAGTCCCTGCATGCAAACCGAAGCACTGAGAACTTTGTAAGTGTACAGACAGTTTATTAGAAATATAGTTTAAAAGACAGTACCGTTCGTGTATACAGCCAGGCGCCATCTTCAGAAAACAGACTCAACCAGGGATATTCTGGATGTCTTATTGACTGAGCAACTTAACAGAGAAATATCACTGATCATTTTTATGAGTCACAGAAATGCTGTGTTAAATCATCAATTACAGTGCATTTGGGTGGAATTTAAAAAGTATAATTTACCAGATGGCAGATTGACAGAATAGCAATTCCAGGGGAGTGAGGCTCTTCTTTTTTTTCCAAAGCACTGAAACTCTGCATGTAGCTCTCCTTACAGACTACATGTTGTGTTTGACATCAGCATGTTTTCCTGGCCTAGTCATACTAGACAAGGAAATTGTTTTTTCAATGGCAATTATGCTGAACACTGTACTCTTCCCCTAGGACAGAGCATGGCTCTGCTCTACTTTACCTAAATGTCTGGGTGTGGCTGCTACTGTAGTAGGGCTGTTGCTTTTAATTCTGACTGACATTGAAAGACTATTAATTTTAAACCAGACATCATCTGATGGCATCTGATATCTACATTCACTATCTAGGAGACAGCTGAGGGAACAAAGTTATACGGGGTAGTAGTTGAAACGATGAACCAAATGTCTGGCTCTGGAAGGAATAAAGTCCCGTCAATTGTTTCAGTTTATATTTTTAAAAATCTTAAGAATTTCCTGCACTTCATCATATTTGAGAAACATTTGTTTGTAGTAGAATTCTGTTCTTATCTATGATACATAGGGGCTCTGCATGAGCGGGTGAAGGCCAGTTTTACATTTTAGTGAATAAGCAGACAATCTTTTTATGCTGCCTTGCTCCACAACATTTGCTTAACAACTTACTTCACAAAAATGGAACCAGCAACCTACCGACTACAAGCCAGACTACCCTACCAGTGAGCCAGCTGAAGCCCTTGTCTCCACTTGGAATGTGGAATATTAACAAGTTATTTCCTTCTTAAAAAAACATTTTGATTCGATTGATTAGTCAAGCTCTAACTGTGCACAGTTCATAACATTCTGTTCTCGGTCGCATAATACAGAGTCTGTCACAAATCTGTCAAGATTGTACATCAGCGAGTATGGAAGGATGAAAATAGCCATATAAAAGCAGAAGGACAGCTAAGGAACCAGAACGAAATGTCAGACAGCATGAAATAAATATCACTAAGTCATGTCAGGCAGATGAAATAGGACTTCTAAAACTGGTCTTACATACAGTGTCCATTGGTTGTTTGGTTAGTCAGGTCCACCCAACCAGGAAATAAGCTTAGACAGTTCAGGAAATGTCAATTTCTATTTATGAGAAGGGAAAGCGGGATGTTTCAGGACAGCACAAGAGATCACAGCACGCTCCAGATTTCTTTCTGTGTTTTGTCACTATTAATTGAATTGAAATCTGAAAGTCTGCTGCTATAGAATTTGCTCATGCACAGTAGGTTCACATCCTGTAATGGATTACTGCTCCTTAATCAAGATGTGTTATCTAACCACAGCATAGGATTATACAAATACACCGTAAATTTGTCAGCCGGCGGGCATTGCGGGCTTATGTCCCTGGATCATAACGAAGCAACAATTTTAGTCATTAATTATTTTATTTAGTAAAGTTTATCTTATTCCAACAATCATACAGGGAGCCCAAAGAGTTCAACACAGGACAAATGTTGTGTAGTGGGAGGTGATTGTAGTTCATGTTTAACAATTGAGCAAAAGGCTATCTCTGACTATATCTGGTGGTAGCCTAATGGTCTAGGCTTATGAAAGCCTAGAAGCAAGGGTCCGTCAATGGTCCATCAAGGGTCCATCAGACCCTCCACAGAATTGTCTTTGAACAAGATTAGCTACATGGAAATTTGGTTAAATGTCCAGTCCACTGTACACATCTTTTCACATGGTGCTAGCTTTGGCATATTGTATCACCATGAGTCTTTTCAATGCATAGGCAAATTGTTAATTGAGCCAGACATCAGTACACTACTTTTGTGTTCTTATTTTTAAACCATTTTTAAATTTTTTACTTTGATCAAAAACAAAATATGCTGTAATTTCCATTGAAATTAACCCACAACTGGAGCAACAAGTTGTAGCATCTGACTAGTGTCCAAAAGGTCCTTGGTTCTACTCCCCAAACGGCCAAGTTGAATGCCCTGTCTTTTTGTGTGTGATCAAGATGGTTAACCCTAATTGCTCCTCCTCCTCCACCTTTAAAATTACCCCAGGTTGTTTTTGTAAGAATTGAATTTTAATAAATTTCACTGGTAAAATATCATGAAAATCCAAATATGTACTCTCTGTTGTCCCCCTAAACAGCAGCCAAGGAAGATTATATTTTTGTGATAATTTGCAACCTTGTCTCTATGGTAACATTCCATTTCATCCCAGTCTTGGCTGCCTAATACAACCCTCTCAGATCATAATGGCAGCCCCATTAACACATGTACTTACACCAGGGGGTCTGTGTGGCATAGTGGGCTTTTTTTAATTTTAATTTAACCTTTATTTAACCAGGTAAGTTGACTAAGAACAATTTCTTATTTACAGCAACGACCTGGGAGCAATTAGTGTAAAGTGTCTTGCCCAAAGACACAACAACATTTGGCTCAGTCGGGAACTGGCAACCTTCTGTCTACAAGTCTGACTCCCTACCCACTGAGCCATCTGCGCCCCCCAATCACTGCATAGACCAAACAACATCATGATAGTCAGTGGTTCGAGCCTATAGGTCCTTCAAATTTTGCTGGACCTCCAGTACGAGGCATCGGCAAGTGGCATAGTGCTGCCAGGGATTTGGGATAGTTAAGTCAAATTATGTACCTTGTCATGTCGCCCTCCAGTGACTCCTTGTGTGCAGATCGGGCGCCTGTAAAATCAATCACAGAGGTATAATTGGTGAGTGTAATCATCCTGCACATGAGCTGACTAAAGGCTTCTGTGTTGGATGAGCAGTGCAAAAAGAATCGGCCGGCTCAGCGACATGTGGTTGGATGAAACATGTGAGCGTCCCTCACCATACTGCATCTGTCCAAGGAGTTGCGGAGCTGCTGACAGGGGAGGGCAGTGGGAATTGGACAAGACCAAAAATGTGGGGAGAAAAAACAAAAACATGTACCTGTATTTACTCCTCAGGCTATGTATAATAAACACTGACATTAATAAACGTTATATTATGATATCCTAACATAATACTATGGATGAAATGTATCTGCTGTCTTCCACCTTGTGTGAGTCACTCCCAGCATTGAGATGGTAAATAACAGACGTCTGTGTGAAGCACTCATAGTGCTCTCAGTGTGGACATTAAACCTGGAGACGACTTTGAGCTGTCACTCTGAATGTTCTCATGGCTACTCCCTCAGAATCTAACTGCTTCAATTTCTGTATTTACAAGCTCTAGTCCCAATAAACACTGGGGAATGGCAAGTGGCATGAACTTCATTGTTCTCAATGCAGCCTGAGATTATTACTGCCTGAAGAGCCCAAAGGTCTGCGACCAAATCCTGCTGTTTTTAGTGCTAACACTCCAATGAGCTTCTGGCTGTCCTCTCTGTCTTTCTGTCTGTCTTCTGAGACTGACTGGGCCTAAAATGGTAAAGAGCAGTGTTGGAAAGTTCCAAAGTGGCCGATAGGTCACATGATAATACAGTATGAAAGGAGTCAGATCATTTTCAAAGGCTGATTACATGCTGCTAATCGGATCAGTGTTATGGCCTCAAGGTTGGTAATTTGTTTTCTCTTGCTGTTCTATTATGCTGGCAGATTGGTTATGAAGCTTAGAGGATTCTTCAGTAATAAAGAACTCCCGAGTCCTGACATTGCTGAAGGGTGTTTGTTCATCCAGGGAGGTTTACAGTAAAAACGATGTTTCGAGCCTTAAGCCCTAGATCTTTTTACGTTAGTGTTTTGATGGTTCGATATATCAAATGATTTTTCCCTTCTATGGTTTTGGTGTGCAATTGGAATGCACTGTTGGGATGCATTGGTGACACAACTAGCATCTTTCCAATTAAAAGGCACCAGCCACTGAAAACTCAAGAAAATTATTTTGTGTTCTGCTTACCCAATCCTCTTATTTACTTCCATACCCCAATAGAGGTTCAGGAACTCCAGATAATGACAAATACCAGGTCTCATTCATTCCTCATCAATTTAATATTTAAGTCCCTGTGTTTGTGTCATTAACTGTCAGTCATTGTTTGATGTAAGTCATCTGTGTGTTGCGTGTGGGAAGATTCACTATACTACAGTTTTGGCTCAACAAAGCCTTTTGTTTTGTAGTAGCAGTTATAGCAGCTATTGGAAATACTGAACAAACATTTGATTTTGTGTACATTCCAGGTACGTAATACATTCAAAATTAAAACAATCCCATTTTAAATAATATTTTCACTTACCACTTCTTTACTTGGGCTTGATTTAAGTAGCATCTATTTCAGTAACTGGACTTCAGATACAGCTCAAACTGATTGTGGAATTTCTTTCCCTAAAAAGTACCCTCTCCCAAATTGAGTACCTGTAAATATTTCACTCATGCAGTGCTCCTAAAATGTGTCTTTTCAATCAATCACTGTGGGTGGGGTTGTCAAGCGAGGGGGCGGGATTTAGTGAGTCAGATTCTGTAGGTTTTCTGAGATCTGTAAATATATCACTGTGGGTGGGACTTTAAGGAAACTGGTAGATTAGTATGGTAGTAAAGACTGCACTCACTTTTTATTCCATTTATTTAAAGCAAAAACCCAAGAAAGTTTAATTATTTTGAGTAAGTGGATTCCCTGGTTATGAAATAATATTGAATTGCTGAGCACAGTAATAAAAACATTACTCTGAACATATGAATGTTTATATCAAATTGCACCCAATTCAAGTAGCTGTTGAAATGACTCCATTTTCTTCTGGAGGAGGATACACTCTATTGACTTTGGGCCTCTAATACATTCAAATCTTAACACCACTGGTGTTAAAAACAGTTTCTTCTCCTAGTGTGAAAATGTTACTGTCCTAAATCAATTAATGCTAGGTTTGGAATTGTTGTGGGCACCTTGATAGCACTACTGAGGTGTTTCATTCCCTAGTATGGCTATTGCTTGGGGGAAGGTTAGGACTTAAGTAATCTGGACTTAAACCACTGTCAATGGACTAGCAGGGGTCCTCTGTCCTTGCCAATGTATTTTAGTTTTTGTTTGTGTTGTGTGAAATGTGTATATACAACAATCAGATTGTTAAACATTTAGAATCCAACAGCACACTCTCTGCTATGCAGTCAGGTTTCCGAGCTGGCCATGGCTGCACCTCTGCCACACTCAAGGTCTTAAACGATATCACAAACGCCATTGATAAAAGACACTACTGTGCCGCTGTTTTTATTGACCTAGCCAAGGCGTTCGATTCAGTCAATCATCACATCC
>JACXGM010002657.1:29978-45839 GCA_016801145.1 Umbra pygmaea | reverse complement strand
GCTCCCTCTCCTGCTCCTACCCTGATGTTTAGGTTTGCTCCCTCTCCTGCTCCTACCCTGACCAAGCAACCATTTGAACCTATGACAGTCCTTTAATAGTCTACGACCCATTAATCTCCTAGTACTGTCTAGAACCATCATGTAGAAATCATCAAGCTCCTATTATTGTTTACAACCTTTAAGATCTTACTACCATCTAGAACCATCAAGAACATTCTGCGCTCGAGAACCATCAAGATCCTACGACCATCTAGAACCAACATGACCCTTCTGTAATCTAGAACCATCAAGGCCCTACTATTATTTAGGGTCTCTCAAACCAACGTTCTCTCCAAGAACCTTCACTCTTCATCTCCCGTTGGAGAGCCTTGAATGCCTCTATTTTTACAATCATCTCCAATGCCTCTCTAATTCACTTCCAAAAAATCTCTAGATTGATTGTGTTGATGTTGTGGAACATCTATTCTTTACATTGAATATTCCACTGATGTTTGTGACGAATAGAAATGTCTGTCTGATCTGAACAGGTCCCAGTCGAAGTTTAGCTCATCAGTCATCATCCACCCTGTGGGTGCTGGCAACATTACCCCTTGTTGTTATCCAGGCAATTTCATCACAGTTCCTGATAAAAACCTCTTAACTATTGCCTGATAATGTACGTATGTCCTACCCCCAACTCTGGTTGTATTTACTGCACAAAAAAGACAACATTTCTATCCAAAGAGGATGACCTGAGGAAGATCTGTGTTGGATCGAAATGTTGTTTGTCTTTTTGTGCAATGAACACTACACAGAAGCATACTAGAGTAACAGACATAATTTCCATATTCACACACACACGCCCTCACACACATTATTTGGTTCACATGGTCAGGCAGTATCCACTACATTTTGAACTGAAGATGGTCCTCTCTAGACTGCCAAATCATTGGTCAAGCTTAGCTGTCAATCATATCTGTTACCAGGAGGTGGGTCACAAATACTTGTTTTTCCAGCTGGTAGAATAAAAGACACTGGCCAAGGACAGCGAACCACAGCATATTAATAACAAAGCTGAACACACAAAAACACACCAACTCTGGTTGTTTACCAAAAAACGGTTGTTTATACTGCCATTTGAAGTATCAGACTCACAAACATGTACACACCCACACACAAATGTTTTCACACACATGCACGCAAACACACACAAACACACACAGTCATTCGTGCAAACACACATGCACGCATGCACACACAGACACACATTTATAATTGTTTGTTTCTTGGTTGTAAGGCTGCCTCAGGCAGGTTACACACATCTGGAAAGCAGGAACAGAGGGAAAGGAAGATTTAAACAGGAGAGGAAGAAGACTTTAAACAGGAGAGGAAGTAGAATTTAAACAGGAGAGGAAGAAGACTTCAAAAAGGAGAGGAAAAAGGTTTTTAAGGAACATTCCATAGTACATTTCTTAATTTAGTATTTACAAATATTATCATGGATGATTTACGTCATACACAATGCCGTGCCTGCAATTGGATCTGAAATCAACTGATAAGTATTTTTTTCCGCTTCTGTTTCAGTCTGCACTTGAAATACCACAAGGTCCAAGGTCCATTCAATGTGAATTTAGTGCCCGCCCCCGAGTGAGTTGCTTCTGTGACAGTGAATGTAGCCTACAGCCTGTGGCCTACTAGCTAGCAATTCAACGTAACTAGTAACATTTACAACGGGTCACAATATCATCCGAGAGCTGTTTGCCCCATCTTGCTTCAGTAGGTACGATTGAAACCTAATCTGTCACAGATACATTTAGAGATGAAGTCTCAATAATCACACAATATGCACAATACAAAATATACATGCTAGCTAGCCAGCTTGCTAGTTAGCACCCATCAACACCTGTTGAGGGCTACTCTGCAGTAAAGTGACTTTGTCTTCAGCTATCTAGTTAGCTAGTTATTTAGCTACTGTACTTTGACCAGTAAATCCTCTGAAGTGGATCGACAGCTACATCACCCACCGAGATCCGTTAGACTTTTTACCATATCAGTAATGGTAAAATCTGTAAAATTCTCACCATGTCAGTTGAAAGTTATACCACCCACCTAGCTCAAAATGGTACAGATTGAGCAGTATTCTGTGAGACAGTTCTTTATCTTATGTCACATTCATCTATACTATTCATCTTGAATTGCCATTGTGTATGAAATGTTCTATATAAATAGAACTTGCCTATACACATTCAATTATACAGACAAATCCAAAGTAGATAATGCAAACCAGCTTCTTACCTGTGCTAGTGCTACACTGTCTAGGCCGGGCTGGTTTTTCAAGCTGATTTTCAGGATAATTAATAAAACGTTTCCAAAACACCTTGGTCCATGTGAGCGTCAAAACTCGGATGATCGAACAAACATATGCAATCATCTTTTCTTTTTTTCTTTTTTCCACCATTTTTCTCCCCTCCAAATTCCCTTTTCTCCTGCCTTGTCAGCAGCTCTGCAATCTCCTGCAAAGATCTCTGGGATGGCAAAGGGCACGCACATGGTTCATCCAACCACATGTTGACCAGCCGCTGATACTTTTCGCACTGCGAATCCAATACGGAAGCCTTTACTCAGATCATGCATGGAATGATTACATTCACCAACTACACTTCCGCGATTGAACCCACAGGCAACCGATCTGTACACAAGGAGATGCTGGAGAGCGACGTGGCAGAATCGATAATCTGATTAATCTAACCCAAATCCTGGGCAACGCTATGCCAATTTGCGCTGCCTCATGCAGGAGGCCCGGGGAAATTCAGAGAACCTATAGTCTGGCTCGAACACGTGACTATCATGACGTAGACTGTCATGCAATGCAGCAATTTAGCCCATTATGCCACGTGGACCCCCACAGATGCAATCATCTACTCGTCTGCAGATGGTTAAAATAAAAAATGTTGCCCGCTCTTCACTACAAATATTTTCTGTCTCTGGAGCCATTGCTGGGTAGCTTTAAAACCAGCACCTGTGAGAGTTTGTCTTAGGCTTGACAATTGCTTCACCTGTGGCCACTAACCACAGCAGCAGCTTGATTCACTTGATAACTTTCCTGCTTTTTGCCATATACTTCCTCACTGCATTCAGGCTCAAACTTGTGGTTGGAAATTACCATTCAATAACACTTCATCAATGTTTAAGTCATCCAGCTCTTCGGGTATTTCATCACTTGCGCTAGCCAATGTGTGTTATGTTATGGGGACAAAAGGGTGATGTTATGGGGAGGAAGGGGGATGTTATGAAGAAACCAAAAGAGAGTCTAGTGTAGAGATGAACTATGTAAGGTACTGGGTTTTCTACTGGTGTAGAGATTAATTTTGTAAGGTACTGGGTTTTCTACTGGTGTAGAGATTAACTTTGTAAGGTACTGGGTTTTCTACTGGTGTAGAGATTAACTTTGTAAGGTACTGGGTTTTCTACTGGTGTAGAGATTAACTTTGTATGGTACTGGGTTTTCTACTTTCGTAGAGATTAACTTTGTAAAGTAATGAATTTTCTACTGTTGTAGAGATTAATTTTGTAAAGTGCTGGGTTTTCTACTGGTGTAGAGATTAACTTTGTATGGTACTGGGTTTTCTTCTTGTGGAGAGATTAATTTTGTAAGGTACTGGGTTTTCTACTGGTGCAGAGACTAACTTTGTAAGGTGCTGAGTTTTCTACTCATGTAGAGATTAATTTTGTAAGGTACTGGGTTTTCTACTGGTGTAGAGATGAACTTTGTAAGGTGCTGGGTTTTTGTGTAGAGATTAATTTTGTAAGGTACTAGGGTTTCTACTGGTGTAGAGATTAACTTTGTATGGTACTGGGTTTTCTACTGGTGTAGAGATGAACTTTGTAAGGTGCTGGGTTTTTGTGTAGAGATAAATTTTGTAAGGTACTAGGGTTTCTCCTGGTGTAGAGATTAACTTTGTATGGTACTGGGTTATCTACTGGTCTAGATATGAACTTTGTAAGGTACTGGGTTTTCTACTGGTGTAGAGATTAATTTTGTAAGGTACTGGGTTTTCTACTGGTGTAGAGATTAACTTTGTAAGGTGCTGGGTTTTCTAATGGTGTAGAGATTAACTTTGTAAGGTGCTGGGTTTTCTACTGGTGTAGAGATTAACTTTGTAAGGTGCTGGGTTTTCTACTGGTGTAGAGATTAATTTTGTAAGGTCCTGGGTTTTCTACTGGTGTAGAGATTAACTTTGTAAGGTGCTGGGTTTTCTACTGGTATAGAGATTAACTCTGTAAAATGTTGGGTTTTCTACTGGTGTAGAGATTAATTTTGTAAAGTCCTGGGTTTTCTACTGGTGTAGAGATTAACTTTGTATGGTACTGGGTTTTCTACTGGTGTAGAGATTAACTTTGTATGGTACTGGGTTTTCTACTGGTGTAGAGATTAATTTTGTAAGGTGCTGGGTTTTCTAATGGTGTAGAGATTAACTCTGTAAAGTGCTGGGTTTTCTACTGGTATAGAGATTAACTCTGTAAAGTGTTGGCTTTTCTACTGGTGTAGAGATTAACTTTGTAAGGTGCTGGGTTTTTTAATGGTGTAGAGATTAACTCTGTAAAGTGTTGGCTTTTCTACTGGTGTAGAGATTAACTTTGTAAGGTGCTGGGTTTTCTAATGGTGTAGAGATTAACTCTGTAAAGTGCTGGGTTTTCTACTGGTGTAGTGATTAACTTTGTTAAGTGTTGGTTTTTCTACTGGTGTAGAGATTAATTTTGTAAGGTGCTGGGTTTTCTACTGGTGTAGAGATTAATTTTGTAAAGTCCTGGGTTTTCTACTGGTGTAGAGATTAACTTTGTAAGGTGCTGGGTTTTCTACTCGTGGTCCTGCTCTTTAAACATTTGCATGAGGTAACAGAATGAGGGGCAGTTTGTTCCACCCTGGTGCTCACTGGACTGAGCTGTAAACTAAAGATGACATGCTCTCATTAGTAGGGCCGCCACTGTGAACCATGGCCATTTTGTGTATCCACAATCCCATTGTTCAATTGTGTGGGCCATGTCAAAGGTCAAACTAAATATTGATCAACATATTTAGCACTTGATGCTATACGAAGATCAGGGTGAAAGGTAAGAGGGATACAAACACAACTGTACATAAAGAACCCACAGGATTGATGGTGTCACATCAACCGAAGCATTGCTGTTCCTCTTCTCTGGAGATTTACTGAAGTGGGATAGTGGCACAGAAGGTTGACCCACTCCAACAGCTAAAACAGTCCCCGTTCCATGACAGCACACTTGATGTTGCACACAATCTAAGTGCAGTCATCTGTGTCAATATGAAGCAACATGAACATTTGATTTATTAACTACCCTAACTTCAGTCCCAATTAAAAGTAACATTTTTAAAATTCACAAATTTCTCTGGACAGAGTACAATGTGTTCCTTTATGGTACTGATGATCACAGGTATTTATTTAGAAATATTAATAATTATGTTAAATGTTGAAAAATGAAGAATGAAGAAATTAAGAACAATTCTTAAGGGCAGCCATGTAGAATATTGTATAGAAGCATTGATGTCAGCAGTATGGCTAATGTATATGAGATAATAACCAAGTAGGCAGATTACAGTGTTTAGATAAATCACTGACATGGATTATTGTGGGTTTACTGAGGTCAGGGGCCAGACACAAGGACACACTGGTGAAGTGGTTGGAAGAAAGGCAGAGAGGGACAGTATTGTGTGTGTTTGTGTGCATGTGTGTGTGTGTGTGTGTGTGTGTGTGTGTGGGGGGGGGGGGGGGGGGGGGTGATGGTTGGTGGTCAGAATAAATCATCAAAAGATGCTGTTTGGCAGTACGAAGTGAGTTCCTGCTAAGAAAACACTATCACTTCTGACTTATTGGTCTTTACTGATCTATGTACACACCCTATCACATCCCGACTTGTCTAGAGTCCAAGAGAGAAGGGCAATGACCCTAAACAGACAGGGGGATAACTTGGCAACGGAAATGATGAGCAGGGAGCCCACCCCCTTCACTTTCCAGCATTCTTCAGAGACAGAGAAATCTGAAAATAATACCCTCAATATTTATGCACGTGCTCCTGTCGCGACCCCGTCCAGTGGGATAGATGAAATGAAATTCCGAAATGTTTTCTTTTCGTGTATAAAGCAGAAACATCTCTGTTAGGGCCACAGTTTAAATTTTTCTGATGAAGGTTCTAGCTACTTCTTTGAATCCACGTTGAATCCTGTTGGAGAATATTACTCGTCTGAACAAACGGCGTTAATGTGTTGACGTAACCTATTGGCATTATAGCTATGGTTCTCACGAATCTGGAAGCCTGGAATCACTATTTAAAAAATAAATCTAAAAGAAAATGAATTATTTTAACAAAAAGTATGAAAAGATGATATATAGGTGATAAGATATATAGATAAGAAAAGATGTATAGGTTGAAGCTGCTTTTTGGAATTCGGGATAGGCCTACATAGCCTAATACCTTTTTGTGATTTATATAGGTACAACGTCATAGTGTAGCCTATTGTTCCGTGCTAATACACACATGTATACTGTAGCTATATTGGCAGATATATTAGGCTACATTTTGCAATAGGTTACATTGAAAAAGCTGGTCACCTAAATAATTCTATTTCGATTTGATAATGCATGGCCTATAAAAAAAATCATCAGTTTGGCTACTTGGCTTGCTTTCCGTTTAGACCATAGACCGTATGGTTTAGACCAGGGACAACGTACTCAAACATCTGTATTTAGTCTTGACTCGATGAACTAAACGCGTGCGCTCTTCTGGGAAACTGCGACTGAGGTTATAGCGAGACGGATTTAAGTACACAAAACAAAAACAAAGTGGTCACTTTATGCCTAGAGCGCATTTCTGGTGACATTTAACAGCAATGAAAGCTATTTCCTCAGACATTCAAAGAAAAACGGCCATAATTGTTAAGAAGTCTGTTGAAGTTTGTGAAATGTTTGTAATATCCCCTGTGCCTTTTCACTTCATGTCCGCGGCGTGTCCACTTGAGATTTGTTTATTCCCTCCTGAGGGAAATGTGCTTTAGGCTTCTTGAGCTGGCAATTTTGAATGATATGACACAAAAACATATTCACTTAAACTAACACTAGCTGTTAGGAACCCTTTGTAATAATAATGACTATTCATTACGAATGACAAGATACGTTTAACATTTCACAAAACATACCTTATCTTTTCAGCTGAATACAATGACACGCTATGGTTTGCAGAACATCTGATAGCTCAGTGCAGACAAACCGATTAACATCTGTTTACCCAAAACTGGAGTGAGTGGATCATTTCACCGATAGAAATCTCGGGAACTTTTCCTCTTGTAAACTTTAGCAAATCACGTTTGTGTGCCTATAAGTCTATGTGTGTAGCAGGCACCCGTTGGTGTCCCTTGGGAACACTGGAATGTAGAAGGCCTATAGGCTATCCAACTCATTTAGATGTCAGGAGGGACGCGCAATATAGTCTATAAAACAACTGGGATTACTCATATTTGAAAACAACTAGGCCTATGCTATATGTAGCGTTGCCAATGGATTTTTTGGCGGTCGGTCAGCAGCTATTTGATGGGTACGCGTGTGAGGTCAAGCCATCAGCAATGCAGTGTTCTGCTTCGCACTGGGCGAGAAGAGAAGAGAAAATTGAGCTATGGCGCACAGGGGATGGTCCTGGTGAGAGAGGTAACGCGGGAGCATGTGGCACTCAGATGTTTTCAGACATTCAGGTATATGAGACATCGTGTCTTCTGCTGTGTTCAAATATACCCTTTCATTAAAAAGAGGATATTTAATATATTCAAAATGGACTCATCACATCAGCTCACAACCCCAGTAAATACACAATTAACTCATCCCGCATTAGGGGCACGACGTATGACGAAGGCGAATTAATTATTGAACTCTCACATCTGTTCACGATTACCCATTTTGCACAGACTATTCCCCTTCTTCAGACTACAGGCCTGGCCAGGTCTCAATTTGTCGTTAAGCCGGCTTTGCTGTGTTTGGCTTGTGATTATTGAATAACAATGTCCAAGTGGAAAGAGACAATGCGTGTCGTCGTGTACGCAGTTTTTGCCCAAAAAACGTTGTTATTTAATAAATAGAACCCACCAATCCACCCACAGATATTTTTATATTTTTCATATACCTTGTTCTAATTATATTTTCTGGTTAACGATAAAACGTACTTAGATTACTTTGATTAATAATGCCTTTAGAATATTAAAGAATCAAAAAGGTCTCATTAAAAAATGAAATCACTGTTTTCCCAGGAACTGATAAATTCGTTGTGGGAGGTTCGGCTGTTTCGTGAAAGAAGAAGTTTGTTTGCCTAAAGCCAAGGAAATTCTCTCTCTCTTTTTTTCCTCCCCGGCAGCTGAACACTGAGTTAGTTGCCTCAGGTTCACTTTGCGCTATTCAGGATGTGAGTCTCACATGTTTGCATTGGATCAAAGCGACCGGATTTGGTTTTGTACAACAAAGCCTGAAACGTGACCTTATTCGAGGGCCTTAAATAGTTATGTACATTTAGCCTACTGTATCATAGTTAGGTCATTGTGGCATACGGGTTGATCAACAAATAATATGGAATTAAGTTTATGTGAATAGTTTAACAATGGGATTTTTTATCTCAGTTGGAAGCTGTATGCTTATGCAAATAAGCAAGAATCTCGTGTAAACATGATGTACTCCGCTGCATGCGATTATAAACGAATATTTGTGCCATAAATACATATCTGCTTTCACACATTCCTACATGTTAAGTTACCGAATGGCCTTTTGACCAAAAAAAATGATTAGTTTAAATAATTATAAAAACAAAATAATTAAGCTATATAAAATGAAATATTTACTATTTTAAAGAATTATAAAAGCATAATTATTATGATCAGATCCTGGACAACCTATAAAATCTTTACGGTAATTTCATAACTTGTTGAAAAGTTTTTGCAATAACATTAATCTAAAATTATTTGCTCTCCCAGTTTTTATAGCTTGGATTAAATCAAATTAAATCCAACGTTAGTTATATTTAGATGCAAATCAAAGTGCTTCAAAAAAATCTGTAAACTCTAAAGTTGCATATGCCATGGATGTTCTAAATGAATGCATTGTTTTATTTGCATGACTGTAAAATTATATAGGAGGCTATGTACCACTCAGAATAACTTCAGCTTGTGATAAGCCGTTACAAACATTCCTAACTCATATGTATTTGGTGCTTAGTTTAGCGGAAATTCTAACGCAATATCGACCTTTCTGACAGCCGTACTCCAGTGTAGCTATAGGGTAGCCTACCACTTGTTGATTATTAATGGATCAGTAAGATCTGCGTGTAAACAACCTACAGTAATAACTACAATAGTTCACAGAATTTTGCCTTTTTCTTTTATCAAAACATTTAAAATTCATTACTTAAAATGAATAATTAGCATTTAAAAAGAATTAAGAGGAGTTAAGTCCATAATTCTAAGTTGTCAAATTTTCACTAGTTTTATGACATTTGTGATTTTTAACACCACAATACCAGCAAAGTCGTAAGAACATATGCTATTATTCACAATAGAGAGTGTAGATAATAATTGACAAAATGTCAGAACATTGCAGGCTAACTTTTGTAGAGCCTTTACCAAAACAATGGCAATGATCCCATCAGGATACAATGGAAATTTGCATTTTAGAAATAGCCTATATTTTATTTGAGTTCATCAATTTGGAATAGAGTGAAATTCAACTTAAATTCGTTTTATCTCTGAAATATAAAACGAAAACTTTGATATATTGCAAACCCAACATTTATGATAGTTAATTCCCTTTCCGTTTGATTGGATTTCGTTACTCACAGATCAGAAAATATGGATAATATGTTAGTGCTATTACAATGATGGAAAAAACGAGAAAATCAAATATCCAATTACTTTTTAAGTAATTTTGTTAATTTGTCTTTAAAGTTATAAGCTTGCTAGTTTGTAACAATAAAGGGAGTAATTTAAAGGGGATTTCCACGTTTTTTAAAACATGATGTTAAACATTTGTTCACCATGAAAGCAGTTCAATCTCCATTACAAACCTCTGTTAAATGTTGCCAGTCCTATCAAAAACACAATATTTACTGAAAGTTAAAAAGTCAATAGAAGAAATGATGGTGTTCATCTTTTTTATTTTACTATATCATAATACCTGAGGTGATTTTGTGTCACTCCTGGACTTTTTCTCACAGACTTTTTGCTACACAAGCAAAGTCTTACGTTAACTGAAGTTAGTAATAAGTGTTTCAAGAAATTAATGATTGTTTACATTTCCAGAGTAAGAAACCATCTAACATCAAATTGAAACAAGAAGGAAATTATCCTTTAATTACATCTTGATTGTTGCTGCACTCATAGACTACAAAACCCATAGTGTAAATATTTGTATGTGTGTGTTTTTGTGTGAATGTGGAAGGTGATCTCCAAACTCACATCCCTATTTAACCTTTGTTGGGAAAATAGATTTTTTATATAAGTTTTTTCTTAAAATTGACTTGCCAAGTTCATTGCCTACTTTTCTCTAGGTAGGCCCAAAAGCTGGGCCTCAATTCCCAACAAGTTGATAGGAGGAATCAGATGGTAGTGGTCCAACCAGAACCCTTTCTGTCCCAAATGCATAACTCTTTGATTATCAGACTTCATCATGTTAGTTTATATGGACACAGCTCTCTCTATGGCTGAACTTAAACACTTGACATTTGCAGACTCAAATAACAGAATCTGCCATTCTGATTTTTGCAAATGTGAACCTATAGACAGATACAATGCAGTCAACAGTTGGAAAACATATTTAAGACGTGAAAAAGCCAGAGTGATTCAGTCAACTCATAGAGTACCAAACTCATAAAGCCCCACTGAGAATATCATTCGAATACAAGAGGGACCGAAGGCCATTCAAAAACCTAACATGAAATTCAATTTTTGTAATTTAGAATAGCAAAAGATTAGGACTCAAATACGCCACTCTTTGCTTTGCCAAAACCATTTTATTTCATAATTAAATCCCTCTGTCACCTAAAGCAACATATGAAAGCTTAACGTTTTTGATCATCTTGAGATCACACACAGTTTTCCTCTTTCAGTATGAAGACAATTATCGGCACATGTTTGGGAAAATGACAAACCAACCAATAATATATCCAGGGACATAAATAGCAAAAGTCCTAACATTCTTATAATTACAGTTTTCAACTAACAAGTTAATGTCTATAGCAGATGCCAGGATATGATATTGGCCCTAATTCTCAGCCAGTGCTTCATGGTCATGATTAATCACACTGTGGGAAGGTCCATGTCTAGAAAAGCCATAATAGACCAGTGATATCCATGAGGTTTGAAAAAAAAACTTCATATGTGGTCTGATAAATTTTTTAGTATGTAGTTAACTTTTGGGTAATTTGTAATTTATTGTTTGTGCTAAAATGTGTCCTATGTCAGGAGACTGTCAACATACTGTGCCCACATTTCAGAAATACGTCTGCAGATGAAAATATTTCCACACTTGACTCTTACATTTGACATCTGCTATCACAATACGACAATTCTTATCAGAAAGAGTCCTCGAAACGCAAATGTTGCATTAGGGTTGGGTTGTGTCGGCCGACCAATCCGGGAAAACGTTAGCGAGACGCATAGAGGTGTCCCCAGGATATCTGGACCTCATGATAGAAAACCTGATAAACCATGTATTATTGAGAAACATGTATGCTCATTTGTTATTTGTGTTTTATGGTGTAATATATTAAATATTTTGGCTGGTACGAAAACAAGTGGTTGGTAAATAAAAACAAATAGTTTGAGTTTGTGCGTTGGAGATCTAGCTAAGCAAAGTTTATTACCTTAAATACAATAACATGACAAAAAAATCAGTCAATTAAAACCCAGAATTCTATAAGAAATACTGGCAAGAACACATGTTAGTGAATTTATATGTGTCTCTCAAGAGTAAGACACATCAGTCTCCAATGTTTTGTCACAATGCGTTACACTAAAGAACCACATTTAATGGCATAGTATAACAAAAACCGTTACCACATTCAATCGTAATGACAATTCTCCAAAGCAACCTAGTAAACCTTTTAATCACGTATGAAATACAGAGCTGTTTGGATTAAAAAATCAACTACAGTGTTGTTTTAAATGACTAGGCGCAGTTCCTTAAAAAAAAAACAAGGATAACCCCAACATGATAACAGGAATAGCAGCTCTAATAACTGAACTATGTCAGCAGGTTTTTGTAAGGGAATTTTCTGTGTCATGCAAGCAAATGTGTGAAATGGACTAACTTGGCCTCAACTGTAAGATACATCATTCACCCAAGTTTGTGACATCACAGAACCAAATTTAATGACAAAACATTACAAAAACCATCACTGCATTCTATCGTGTTGATAATTCTCCATAGCAGCCTTTTAACCATTTAATCTCAATGTGGTTATATTGATTACAACCATTATTTAGTGTTCCCGTCACTGTTGGCTAGTCATGTTCCATTTGTAAGTACTTCACCATTGCAGTTTTATTGAATGCAGGATGTGGGTGATAAAATATGACAAATGTTGGATATCCTTTCAGTTGGATTTAAATTTGTAAATCTAAATCTTACAGGGGCTGTCATTGTGGTGTAAAAACACACTCAAAGTTGATATCTGTCACATTTACTTAAGAAGGCTTGCTGAGATATATGCAAATGTCACAAATTAGAAATGAACACTGAAAAGAAAGCGTTAATAGTACACTCTCATGTGTAAAAAACAACACTGTGAGTGTCAGATTTACTCTAATGAGTTAGAATATTAACACTATCCAAAGTGTAACTTTAACTCAGATCCTTTGAGAACTATATAAACAGTGAGTGTTCATTTTAACACCATCCGAGTTAAATTAACTCTGAGAATTTGGCTGTACAGATTCCAGGGGAAGTTTGATATCTTCTTGAGTTATACAGAGTTGTTTAGAAATAACTATCAACAATCTACCCACTTTCAGCGGTTCAAAAAACGAATCATATGCTTGGCAAACAGTATGTTTTTCTGACTTCTGATACAAATTTATTTAAATAATATATCTATATCTTATTATGTTATTATAATTATTATGTTATTATAATTGGTTTGTCATGCAAACTTCTAATAAGATTATAGAAACAACCACACCCTTAAAACCAATAAATGCCATTAAAAAGGATATACAGCTATATGCACCCGCTATTATCATCCTTCCAACATTGCATGCAAAATAAAAAATGTGAAAAACCAGAGGGAGTACTCCCATCGAAACCAAAACAAAAGGGAAATAAGGTGTTTTGACCCCACAACTGAGGTTGGAAACATGATGTCAGACTTCTCTACCATTCTAATTAACCCCCTTCACGTTGTCATTCATGCACACATCCAGCTACCATGAACCTGGAATGACTCTTCATGCTGTTCAGTGGGACTTTGCCAACTCCATTCATATCTATTCATCTTAACACATTGTGGTCATGGAGATCTGCTAGCACTGTTCACCTGCTTCTGCTTTCAGTGGCACTGAGCGGCTGCCAATTAACACCTCAGGCATGTTAATGAGGCTGTATGGGCCACTGCAGAGCTAGCCACTTCACGAGACTTAGCGAACCCTTCAACACAAGTACCTCAGAAGAGACCCTGCCTACATGGCTGCGATCCCAATCTACATAAAGCATCTTGTTTGAAAGCGACAGAGTTGTGCAAACAAGGTAAAGTGAGAGACAGACGGACAGAAGACAGACAGATAGATGGATGTAGGGTCAGACGGAGGCATGGACAGACGAATAGACGGGCAGCCAGACAGTTTGAGTAATAGGAAGAATGTGCATGGAAAAAATGGAAGAATGAAAAGCAATGCGTTTGTCTTGTTTCCATAAACACACATCTGTGCTGCATGGTACTGGAGCATCTGTTTCATATAACTGTGTCAATCTCACTATCCACTATCAGACCACACCTGCTACCAGCCAGAGAATAGAACAGGACTTACAGCATATTTGAGGATCAAAGGCCAATAGGAGTGATGCTCAATGATCTGTTGTAGAGTAACAACAGTAGATATAGTGTATGCTGAATGTACAGAAAATGAAATAAACCTAAATAGAGCATGTGACCAAGAAAAATTGGTGAGAAAAATGTTCAGATGATATATTTATCTGCAAGCAAGCAATATCAACCCCATTCAGATGTGAGTTTTCATTCATCTGGTGTTCCCCACAGCGTGAGTATGCTATGAGTTCACAGATCTTTGCCTCATTAAGAGCAAGATATTCAAATAATGTATTCCAATTATACACTCACCGGCCACTTCATTAGGTACACCTTGCTAATACTGGGTTGGATCCCTTATGCCTTCAAAACTTAATTCTTGTGGCATTGATTCAACAAGGTGCTGGAAACACTCCTCAGAGATTTTGGTACATATTGACATTATTGCATCATTGCAGTTTCTGCAGATTTGTCGGCTGCACATTCATAATGCGAATCTCCTATTCCACCACATCACAAAGGTACTCGGTTGGATTGAGATCTGGTGACTGTGGAGGTCATTTGAGTACATTGAACTCAATGTCATGTTCAAGAAACCAGTTTGAGATGATGTGAGCTTTGTGACATGGTGCGTTATCCTGCTGGAAGTATCCATTAGAAGATGGGTACACTGGTCATAAAGGGATGGACATGGTCAGCAACAATACTCAGGTAGGCTGTGGCATTTAAACAATGTTCAATTCATACTTAGGGGTCCAAAGTGTGTCAAGTCAATATCCCCCACACCATTACACCACCACCAGCCTGAACCATTGATACAAGGCAAGATGAATCTATGTTTTTATGTTGTTTACACCAAATTCTGACCCTATCATCTGAATATTACAGCAGACATTGAGACTCATCAGACCAAGCAACGTTGTTCCAATCTTTTATTGTAAAATTTTGGTGGGCCCATGCAAATTGTAGCCTCAGTTTCCTGTTCTTCGTTGTCAGGAGTGGCACCCTGTGCAACAATGGGTTTGAGCAGCAGGTTATTTGGTGGACACAGTAGCTCACTACATTGTCACGTGCAGCCTAATGTAATGAACGTTTGGGCCTACCTCTTCTACTGTTGTGTGTTTGTTCTCTCAGAGAGATCTCTTTGCTGTGTGAAGCTTGGTGTGCCAATAGAGAACGAGTGGAACGAAGGCTTTCCAAATGGAGTTGATAGTTCTAAGTAAACACATTGAGTCATTTTGAGAAATAGCTCTCCATCATTGGCTTGCCTTTCCAGGTGTCAGTAGGCTTACTGAGTGATGCCTGCGTTAATTATATACTATTGTTGTTGCATTCACTTGAAGAGCAATTAGTGATTGTGTATGTGCAGATACTTGCTAAGTACTTGAATGAAATGCATGTTTTTACCACCTGCATCAATTGAGTGAGAAAATATGGTACATTTCTCAGTGAATTGGCCCCCTTTGTTCCAGTGCTCCACACTTGATTCAAAACAATACCTTTTTTATAATATTATTTTTCCAGTATTTATCAGAGGACATCACCCCCTCAGGCGTGCTGCCTGGAAATGTCCGTGTTCGTCACACACATCACAAAGCATTTATGAGTCTTATCATAACATTCTCATTCAACTAGGACATTTGCGAAACACATTTCTCAGACTTCGACTGCCGCTGAGCGTTGCACTTACCAGACCTACCACTGGGAGTCGCTAGAATGCGACATGACCACCTTTTCTGACATCCCACCCACACCGGACAGCAGAGTGCTTAGTTGCAATCCCATATTCTTGACCTCATGTAAGCTGCCCCCCCC